>JAUZST010011301.1:0-36958 GCA_034779995.1 Parotocinclus haroldoi | reverse complement strand
GTGTGTGTGTGTGTGTGTGTGTGTGTGTGTGTGTGTGTGTGTGTGTGTGTGTGTGTGTGTGTGTGTGTGTAATGAGTCTAGTCTTAAGATAAACTTGTGTATAGATATAACCTTGTGTGTGTGTGTGTGTGTGTGTGTGTGTGTGTGTGTGTGTGTGTGTGTAATGAGTCTAGTTTTAAGATAAACTTGTGTATAGATATATCCTTGTGTGTGTGTGTTGCTAAAATGGCCACTGAGGTCGATAGCGATGTTAAGGAAGCCAAATAAGTGAATAACATATAAAAAGTGTATTCAATTGCCTTTTTCAGTGGCCCTAACTTTTCTAGGAGGCTATAAAGTATATTTTGGAACATGACTGTGAGGCCAGGCACTGATGCTGAACAGCAAGCGCTGGCTCGCATTTGGTATTCCGGTTCATATCAGAGACCTCCGATGGATTTAAGGTCAGGACTGTGCCCCCCCCAGCCACGCTCTCCATCAGAGTCGTCAAACCTTTGCTAGATTGGCTGTTTCTTATGTGGCCAGAGCAGAGAGTTAAGTAATGAGCCTATAAGTGTATAAGTCATTGAGACACTCGTTACAGCCCATTCTGCTGCCATTGTTTGTCTATAGAGATTTCATGCATGTCTGCTTTACAATCTGGACAACGAGAGTGCTTAAAATAACAAAGAGCACTATTTAGAGGGGGTGTACATATATTTGACCATCTACACAGGGAATGAAAAGTGATAGACCACCCTTTTATTTTTGAAACTAGAGGGAAATGTCATATCTGAACAGGCTTTTCAGGCTTCTTTTAGCCCTTGTCCAGAATATGGCATCCATCCTGAAAGCCACCATACTGGATGACGGGCAAGTTGGTCAAGTAGCATATCAAAGACGATCAGAATTATCCCAGAAACCAATCAGATTCAATCAGAAATTTCATTTGTAATATTTCTTGTGGTTCAAAAGTTATCAAGACAGAAAGTGCAAAACTCTTGTTGTTCATCACAGGTAACTGAAGATTGAATTGATTATTCTGATCTCCAGGGAAAGCAGCTGCCGTATCATAGCAACAGACTTCAACAACCGACCAGAAAGACTGTTACAGCCCTCATAACATAATTCAGAGAACGAATAGCCACGTAGTAATCGTCTGAAGATCCGCTACCAACCGAGAAACCTTAACAATGGCTTTGGCAGCCTTTGCAAAAAGTCCACGATGCAGCACGGGACGGGTCTGGTGACTCACCCTGTATTGCAAGTGAAACAGAACCTTCAGTGGTGGGTAAGGCAGTGGGCTTAGTCACTCAAATTTATATATATATATATATTATAAATATAAATATTTCCAAATGACTTATCCCCTCATTTTAGTGAGCACTGTAGGTCAACAGTCCTAACTGAGCAAGGCTAGGGTGACAGCGGAAAGGAAAAACGTCCTAACCTTTATAAGCAAGAAATCTTGGAAGGATCTCAAGACTCAAAAAAGACCAAATCTCCTTGGGCAGCCTAGATGTTGTATTAAACTTGATCAAGATTTAAACTAGGTAACTAAATAGTGGTTTAAATACACAGACGTGGAATCAAAACGAAAAGAGAAGATATTTTAGGAAAATATGAAAAAAAAATGAAATGCAATAATGTAGACCAGGATAAATTAAACAGAATACGATATTATGAGGAGTATGATAGAGTATAAAACTGGAACATTACTGCATGTAACATTAGTGCATACGGATACAGATATGTATAATATTGAGCCTCTGATAAACATATGTTCACTTTATATCACAAATTGTAACGAGAAAGAAAAGTCTGTCTTTTAACTCCAAACATGGCAGCTATAAACAGCTGCTCAAATTACAATGCTCATATAAATTAGGGAATATTGAATTATGGGATATTTCATTTTGAAGTATCCCCCAAGTTTTATGAGCAGTATCTAAAAATGTTTAAAATGTGTATTTTTACTAAATACCTAAATATTATTTCTCATATTTTTGTGTTACTAAAAACAATTTTAGTTCATTTGTTTTCATGACTGTTGATTTGGTACCAGTTCCAGCACCACACACTTAGACGTTCCTCCACCTCAGCATCACTCTACTGGTCTCCATCAACAGAAGCCAGTCCCACCAGAGTACAGGAACTCCCTCCTTTATTTAGTCACTAATAGGTGATGTGCCTCCAAGGACCTCCCACTGAGGACTGGTTTTAAAATCTATTATGTTATTTATTTTATTACTAACTTCAAATTATTATTGCTTTAAATTGTATTATTTCCTCAACTTTACTATTCCTTTAATATACTTGTACGTATTTACTTAATTAACATCTGGGCCACCCATGGATTATGGGTCACTTTTTGAATCTTGGTCCTCCCAAGGTTTCTTCTTTCTATATTCAGGGAGTTTTTCCTTGCCACTGTCGCCCTTGGCTCACTCAATTTGGGATTGGCCTTTTAAGATCATATAAGATTGTAAAGCTGCTTTGAGACAACGCTCCGTTGTAAAAAATGCTATATGAATTTGCCTTGACTTGATTTACTTTGCATAAGGTATGTGCACAAGTACATTAACATAAGAAGAGAAGCCCTGCCCGCTTCACCTTCACAACCTACTTAGCAGCGCCGTGCCAGATTTACCCACTTAAAGGTGTAACGTGTTTAAAAGGTGCTTATGTTAGAAATAATTGTTTCACGTAGTGGACTCATTCCCTCTAGGCTGTGTGCAGCCATTTCTGCAGTGTGTGGTGATGTTTGGCAAATGCCAGTTTAGATCAACGGCCTGTTTCACACAAGGTAAGGTGTTTCTATAGAAACTGCTTAAATAAAATAGTGTATAGAATATGATGTGAAGCAGAAGGTCCAGAGTCCAAGCGCTGCCAAGCTTCCACTGTTGGACCCTTGAGCAATACTCATTGTAAGATTGTGTGAGACAAAACCTATGGATAATAATTCCTTGAAGGAGTCCCAACAACTGCCCTTAGACCTCCGTTGTAAGTGAGCGTTAAGTCTCCGAGTTTTCTGTGTTTTAATATTCACAATTGTTGTTAGGTTCCTGGCATAAAGCCATCGCTTGATAATGGCTTATTATTTCATTGTGTTTGCAGTCTTTCATCTCCGATACGTCCTACGTCACCTCTGAGCCACGCTGGAAACAGCCAGGAAACTTCATTACCTCTCCCTCTCATTATCGTGACTCGTCTCCCAGCATCGGCTCGCGTCATGAGATTACGACGGCGTAACGTCATTACGAGAGCGTGCATCAACCAAGAGGTGATTTTATTTATGGCATACGAGGGCTCCCTGGCATCGAGAGATTCCCATATAATCAAGTCTGCTTGATTAGATGATCTGTTTAGTCTTTGGGATGAGACTGGACAGGAGGAGCTATCAGACTATCGAAACGTCGTATAATGGACTTTAATGCAGCCTCGACTGGTCTGTTCTTGATGCATGATGTATGACAGAAGGACATGATATAGTGCAAGAGAGGCCAAATCATATTGTGGCCCAGGAGGGACGTGGATTTAATTGTACAGCACAATATTTTTCGGCCAGATAATCACGATACAGAAAGCATGTGATACACATGTGGGATTGTGGTAGAATAGCGGCTAATGTACTGGGTTCAGATCCCACCTCTGCCAAGCTGCCACAGTTGGGTTCTTAAGCAAGGCCCTTAATCCACCATTGCTTGAATTGCCTGTATAAGTTGTAAGCCGCTCTGGATAAGGGCGTCTGCTAAATGCTGTAAATGAAAATGGGTTCCAGACTTGTCCTGGGTTTCCTTCCTGAATTGTGTTAGGTACGTAAGTATTGGCATCTTCAAGGTGTCCCGTCTGGAGGCCCTGAGATGAATTGGCCCCATGTCCAGTGTTGGTTCTGCAAGTTGGGCTCCAATCTTGTTGAAATCAGATTTTCAAATTTGACACATTATCACTGTGATAAACCCTAGCCCTTTTCTTGACTGGTTGCCAATATTGCTGCCTTTCACTAGGCTTCGGAACCTAAATCAATAACGAGTGAATGGTGTACTAACAAGGATCTAAAGTCTCAAGACTATAAACATGCCATCTCTGTCTCAACCTCATTTAGACTTGGTCTTGTCTCAGTCTCGGGGGAAGGTGAACTCTGAGATAATGTTCACCATAAATTTGTTATCATGTAACATTATGAAATTGGTGATCATTTTGGATAAATTCCAGCTTCAGTCACCTGTGTAGAACAGCAAAAGTTTTTACATTTCTGTGTTGATTACTTTGGAACCAAAAGGGATATTGCGAATCTGATTTCTGAGACAATTCTGTTGTCTTCTTTACATTTTACGGCTTATATTCTTCTTACAACTTATACAGTCTGTGGCAGCTTTTGGCAGAGGTGGGATTTGAACCCAGGACTATCAGGTCTAGTACCTTAACCGCTAGGCTACCACAAACAGTTATTTAGTTGGTCGCAGTAACTTGTGCGGCATGACATCACAGTTTTCACCTTTACTCTTGAGACCTGATCCGTGACTGTTACTGTGAAGCATTTTCTGTAAGGGGTGTGCCGATAAAATAAGTGATGAAAGTGTAGCGAGTTAAACCGGATGTTCAGTTCTGGCTGCACCTACCTAACCTTTCAGTGATTGTTATTCTATACGTTAGGCGAATTTGCATAGAAAGTATGCGTCCCTAATATTTCAGCAACTAGGCGAATATACTTGTACGCACACATACACGCACACCCCCCATCTTGTAGCTTATAAACAGGAATGTTGTAGAACTTCTCTCGCTGTCAGTAATTGTTAATCTTATAATTTAAAGTAATAGCAATTTAAGCAGGCTTAACTAATTATTATTATTGATAGTATTGTCGTATAGTTGATACTCTGAGACAATAGTAATATCATAATAATAATAGTTATAATGAGTATTATCCAATATTATTTGTGTTATTGTTGTCGTTATATAATGATGTAATGAGTTATGTACAATAATAGTATTTTCTGTTATTATTGCTACTGTTCTATTAATTAATATAATACTGTACTACTATTTAATACTAAGTACTATATAATAATACTAATATGTAATAATACTATATAATAATAATTGTTATATAGTTCATGTTACGTTAATAGGAATAGCATTGAATTTTTTTATTATTGTTACATAATATTAAATATAATAGTGCTATCCATTATTATTATAGAATTAATGCTATGATTTAATCTTAATCTATTATCTACTACCTAGTATTATGTGTATTATTTATTATTATTATTATCATTATATTACGATGATGATGATGACTGCATCTTGTGTGCAACAAGGAATATTAGAATCAAAATATAATCAATATAATAATAATAATTATTATTGTTATTCTTGTTGTTGTTGATATACACTAATAAGCCACAAAAACTTAAAATGTTAAGTTCAGGCAACGTTTTTCCAATCTTCTGTTGCCACTTTTTCTGAGGCCGTGCAAATTAGAGCCGCCATATACTGTTCTTTGCTGACAGGACGGGTACCTGGTGTGATCTGCTGCTGTAGCCCATCTGATTCAAGGTTGGCACGTTCAGTGACGTTCTCCTGCATATTCTCCTGCATTCTCACCCACAGAACTCCGGTGAGGGTGCACTGGATATTTTCTCTTTTTCAGACCAATCTCTGTGAACCCTAGAGATGGCTGTGTGTGTGAAAATCAAAACAGATCAACATATTCGGAAATACCAGCCTGTCTAGCACTAACAAACATGCCAAGTTCAAGTTTCATCTAAAGAAAATAAAGGGAACACTCAAATAACACATCCTAGATCTGAATGAATGAAATATTCTAATTGAATACTTCGTTCTGTACATAGTTGAATGTGCCGACAACAAAATCACACGACAATCATCAATGGAAATCAAATGTATTAACCAATGGAGGCCTGGAGTCACACACAAAATTAAAGTGGAAAAACACACTACAGGCTGATCCAACGTTGATGTAATGTCCTTAAAACAAGTCAAAATGAGGCTCCGTATTGTGTGTGGTCTCCACGTGCCTGTATGACCTCCCTACAACGCCTGGGCAACGCCTCTCCTGAGGGATCTCCTCCCAAACCTGGACTAAAGCATCCGTCAACTCCTGGATAGTCTGTGGTGCAATGTGACATTGGTGGATGGAGCGAGACATGACGTCCCAGATGTGCTCGATCGGGTTCAGGTCTGGGGAACGGGCGGGCCAGTCCATAGCATCAATGCCTTCATCTTGCAGGACCTGCTGACACACTCCAGCCACATGAGGTCTAGCATTGTCCTCCATTAGGAGGAACCCAAGGTCAGCCGCACCAGAGTATGGTCTCACAAGGGGTCTGAGGATCTCATCTCGGTACCTTATGGCAGTCAGGCTACCCCTGGCGAGCACATGGAGGGCTGTGCGGCCCTCCAAAGAAATGCCACCCCACACCATTACTGACCCGCTGCCAAACTGGTCATGCTGAAGGATGTTGCAGGCAGCAGATCACTCTCCATGGAGTCTCCAGACTCTGTCACGTCTGTCACATGTGCTCAGTGTGAACCTGCTGTCATCTGTGAAGAGCACAGGGTGCCAGTGGCGAATTTGCCAATGCTAATGCTCTCTGGCAAAAGCATCCTGCACGGTGTTGGGCTGTGAGCACACCCCCCATCTGTGGACCTCGGGCCCTGATACCATCCTCATGAAGTCGGTTTCCAACCGTTTGTGCAGACATATGCACATTTCTGGCCTGCTGGAGGTCATTTTGCAGCGCTCCTGTTCCTCAGGAGGGCAGAGGTAGCGGTCCTGCTGCTGGGTTGTTGCCCACCTACGACCTCCTCAATGTCTCCTGGTGTACTGGCCTGTCTCCTGGTAGCGCTTCCAGCCTCTGGACACTACGCTGACAGACACAGCAAACCTTCTTGACACAACTCGCATTGATGTGCCATCCTGGATGAGCTGCACTACCTGATGTGTGTGGGTTGTAGAGTCCGTCTCATGCTATCACAACATTCAAAAGTGACCAAAACATCAGCCAGAAAGCATAGGTACTAAGAATTGGTCTGTGGTCCCCACCTACAGAACCACTACTTTTCTATTCCATTTGCACGGCAGCAGGTGAAATTGACTGTCAATCAGTGTTGCTTCCTAAGTGGACAGTTTGATTTCACAGAAGTTTTATCTACTTGGGAGTTATATTGCATTGTTTAAGTGTTCCCTTTATTTTTTTTTGAGCAGTGTATATATTCAATTTCAATTCAATTCAATTTTATTTATATAGCGCTTTTTACAATGTTACATTGTCTCAAAGCAGCTTTACAGTAATACAATTATCTAAAAGGCCAATCCCAAGTTGAGCAAGCCCAGGGCGACACTAGCAAGGAAAAACTCCCCAAAATGGTAGGAAGAAACCTTGGGAGGAACCAAGACTCAACAGGGAAAATTAGTTTAAAATAAATAACAAATTATTAATAACATTTAAATTAGTAGTAGAAAAAAAACCAAATAATAATAATTCAAATTATAAAACAAAATTGATTATATAATGAGTCATTAGCGGGAGGTCCTTGAAGGCACATCGTCTCCTACTGTCCAAGTGAAGGAGGGAGTTCCTGCACTCTAGGGTGGGACCTGCCTCCGCTGTTGGAGACAGACAGTGGGAGTAATAGGGTTTCTCATCTACAGAGAACGGAGAGGTCTGTAATTCTTATCATAAGTAAAATCCAGTAAATCACATTGTATGATTTGTACATAATAAAATAAAATAAGTTTTTGATGCTCTAGAAACCAGTAATAATTCTGGTTCTTACAGATCTGTTTCTTTAAGAAGCCCCTTCTATTCTGACTTATTACCTGTATTAATTGCACCTGTTTGAACTTGTTACCTGTATAAAAGAGACCTGTTTACGCACTCCGTGAATCACACTCCAAACTCTCCACCATGTCAAAGACCAAAGAGCTGTCTAACGACACCAGGAACAAAATTGTAGGCCTGCACAAGGCTGGGATGGTTAGCTATTATAGTAGAAACAATACTCATGATTAGCTATTATTTTGATAATCACAATCTACAGCTATTATAAACCAGCCCTGTGTCATTAACTAAAATGTAACATATGAGGCAGAAAGTCTAGATAAATCGCATTACACTGCATTTTATTGGAATTGTACACCAAAGAAAGAAACTCGATGAGACAGGTGGCTTGGGGCAATCGAGGGAAGATGATTGAAAAATTACATAATCTGGCAACAAGAATGAACAGTTACATTGATCAGTTTAAGGTAACACACATCTCTAGTTCAATACACAAAATAGATCCTTATAAATTATCTCTATACTTATGGATGAATGTGTCTTAAGACTTCATTTTAAACAAAAACTACAGCCGTCTAAATTTTCTGTCTTCCAAATACAAGGTTTTAATATAAATCTGATTAACATGTACCTGGAATAAACAAATAAAAACCAAGGCCAACACAGAGAAAGCATTTTTACACCGTGGCTATTAAATAAATTGACATAAGAATGTCTAAAAACCGTGCACACTGGTTAGACTGTTATAAAGCATGAAATGCAACAGGAGCCAATGTTAATGTGATCACATGGTATTTGGACGGACCCTTTAAACTTCAATAAACCAAAGACTTCACTGGATCATTCTTCAGCTTTGAAAATGCCCAAAGTCAATCAACTGAGCACGGCAAGCTTTCAGTAAGGAATGCAATACACTGTTAATAAAAAAGTTCAATGAGTATGGTAACAGTACTTAGGTGCGTACTATTAATCACACACATGCAAGTTTTTCTTTGGACTGATTCTAACACTCACAGTCAGAGTCAATACCATTTCAGGTTCTATACATTTATCTGCACTAGTGTTTTTATGTGGACCTGCACCAAACTTCCAATATGAGAAAAGCACAGAAGTTTAAATGCAAACCCTATATGGAGCCCATTTGAAAAAGCAAAACATACGATCAGTTCCAGAATTATTGGCAGCCTTGAAAAAGATAGTATGGCATTTAATCTAGATAAATTTAGAGGAAATAACTTGATTAGTTTAATTTAGAGAAAATACCAGCCCAAAAGTACTGGTTTCTTATACAGCTGAGTACCTGATTTGCCATAAACACATGTTCATTTTTTAACAAAACCACGCCATAATTTCTTGCACATTGGTATATAATACTTTATTAAGAGTACCATCTCTTATTATGCTTCATGTTTGTTTGTCTTTGTTTACTAAATATCACATCAGTTGGTATTTACAACAGGCAAGTTTACATCGATACCAGGTAGACACATTCACTCTGGGCCAGTTCAGATTAACCAATTCACCTAATGCATGTCTTTGGCATGTGGGAGGAACTTAAGAGTACCCTGATTAAATTCACATGGGACACTGGGAGGGCATGCAAACACTACACAGGCAGAGTCCACATTCAGGTTTGATCCGGGCATCTCTATAACTATAAGGTGACCATGCTAACCCCTTGCACCAAAGGATACAAATTTCAAATGGTGCTAATGGTGTGTGGCGTCTCAAATGGTGAGATGGCATTCTTTTTACTTAGAATAGTTAGAAACTCCAATAGTTGTGTCTAAGCCATCTTCAGCAAGGATGTTAGTTATTGTGGAGCTGACTATACTTTTCTTGAATAAAAGATGAAGCTATTCTAACAAAAATATATAAATGTTGTTATTTTACTACCAGAACTTTGTTCCAGTATCTTCATAAAGCCCAAAAACTATTCCAGTGAAACTGTTTTGCGTGCTATCATTAGGAAAGAGAGCTAAGGCTAGTTGCGAAAAAATACCATGTAAAGCAAGACCAAGATTGAAATCAGCAAAGAAAACTTTTGAAACTTCATAATAGAAAAGGCTGGCAGAGTGAGAGACAGGAAGAGGAAATGGTGCTTAGATCTTGTGGAGGCTGCGATCCCCTCTTCAAGCAAGTGCTCAAGACAGATTTAAAAGAAGCTAGAAAAAAGGGACAGAGAAGCAGGTTAGAGAACGTGTCAAGCAGCCAGACAGAGTAATACATACTATGAAATGGCAAGCATTGCACAAATTAATAAGAACTTATTTGATCATAAGTTTTAACAGCCAGAAGCATTAAGTATTGGGTGCATTTGCATATGTCCCATATGCACTCGACACAGCAGTATATTTATAGTGTACACAGGCACAGGTCCAATTGTTGTTACCACATCTGAGCTACTGAATATCATGCGTAAATACTGCAAACCTGTTACAGTACAGTGATGGATTATGATTAACAGTGCAGCCCTTAAAACAATAATAATAATTCACTTCTTACTGCAACACATACTTGTGATCATAATTGCAATCACACATAATCACACTTTCAGGCGATATCGAAACTTGAAAGGGTGACATATTTCATAACGAGCCCATTTTGACCACAACCATGTTTTGAGTGTTTAAGGTTTTAACAAAGAAGTAAAATATGGTAAGCAATGTTAGTCACACAGCATCACAAATAGCATTTTTCAAGCAAGGAAAGCATAGCCTGATTTAGTAATACAGAAAACACACTTAGTAGAATCTGCTGTTTAGACTACAGATTGGGGTCTACCAAAACTTAGAGCCGTTCTATTAGAAGCCCCATGGACTGAGATCCAGTCTTCCTATGGCCTTAGGGTAGCAAATAACCCACTGCTCCATTAGCAACGCTGTGGAAGTGAAGGCACTACTCAATGCAGAGCCAGGAATTACTGCAAAGGAAAGTAAATACACATAGCAGTGAGCAAGACAGTGTAGTGAGCTGCAACACATACCCCCCAAGAGAATACAGTTTGCCAAAATTACAGAACGATACTTCAGCACTGTTCACATCCGTCCAACCTAGAACTTAAGAAGTCAAACATACACAAACACCCAAGTGCTGTTCATCAACAATAAGCCAATCAGATTATGCTTAACACCCTCAAACTTCACTCTGTTGATTTAGGATTACACAATGTGTCCCTTGCAGAAATACATTGTACATTATTAATATTAATAATTAATTAATATTTAATTTTACATATTAAATATGGTGCCCTAAGAGTGATTCTAATTCCCAACAGGATATCTAGATCAATATTAAACCAAATCAGTGTTTGGAATCAATTCTTAAGCTGTCAATGCAACCTAAAGAGTGGTGGTGCAGTGTAATGTATTGGACTATTGACTTGGAGGTTAAGGGATCAACTTCCAGCACTGCCAAAGCTACAGCTACTGGACCATTTACCCTCTTTTGTTTGGACTGTACCATGTAGGACTGTTACCCAGTAGTAAGTTGCTTTGGATAAAAATATCTGCTAAATTTTGGAAATGTAATTGTCAAACATTGATCCTGCTTTAAGATTTAAGCATGAAAACAAAGAGATATGAAGAGAATGTTTTTCATATAATATGGTCACTCACTGATCACCATTAGACAAACCTGTTCCTATACCCATTGTTCATTTTATCAGTTCCACTTAGATCTTTGCATTTCTACAATTACAGACTGCACTCCATCTGTTTCTCTACATACTTTCTTAATTCCCTTACTCTAGTGTTTAATGATCAGGACTCCCACTGATCGGGTACTATTTGGGTGGTGGATTCAGCACTGCAGTGACACTGATGTGTTGGTGGTGTGTTAGTGTGTTTTTGATGGTATGAGGGGAGTTTTTAAACAGTGTTCACTCTGTGAGACACCAGCCATATTACTCCACTTTGTAGATCTAGTGTCAGTGTGATTATTATAGTTTGGTAGTTTTATTTAATATCAGATCAGCATCAATGTCTTTATCCAAAAGACACAAGGTTATATCACGGGACAGTTTAGATTGACCAATAAACATCATGCATATCTTTGAATGCGCGAGGAAACCGGAGCACCTAGAGTAAACCCACTCAGCTACATGGAGGGTATGCAAACTCCATACAGTCTGGTGTAGGGTTCAAACTGGAGATCTCAGGGCTGGGAGATGACTGCAGTATTTATGTGGCATAAAGTCAAGAGACAGCAGCACGAGTTGTGCACAGTTTGAGATGCAGAATTGTCATTCTCCGATTATTCAGCAGTGCTCACAGGATGCTGGTGGCTAGACGTTTGTGCTTGGTGGACTTTGAAGTCAGAGTGAGGTCTTTAAAAAGTCTAGCAGACCAATAAACTGCCAAAAGGATAAATGGGAATAACAAGGTAAGCAGAAAAACTGATGGCCTACAGTCTGTAACCGTAGAACTTTAACGTGCTTCTATACTGCTCACAAAAATATATACAAATATTTCAAAATAACAATGAACTTACCCTAGTTTTCGTGAGCAGTGTATATAGTAAGTTAAGCTGCAAGTAAGTTAAGTGTAAAAACAAGGTATTTACTACAGGGATTAGTTAGGATACATGTAATGTACATCAGCAGCAGTTTCTTTATAGCAGATTTAATTTAATAATTAATGCAATTATGAAAGCTAAACACAATATGCATATAATGCAGAATAAATGGTATTGATAACTGAGACACAATGATTTTACCCACTGTTTAAATGCTGTGTCAAAACTGCCCTTTATTATTCATTTGAAAAAGATCGTTTGTACATAGATGAGTTCAGAACTGGTCCCTTGGCAAACGTTTATAAACGTTTTCAGTAAAAAGTGTGCTTGTATTCAATTTTCACAAAATATCAAGGCTGTTTAAAATGTTGCCCTACTGCGCACACACAACAAGCATGTTCATGGCATGTATAAAAACCTGAGATATGGATAAAGATGAACACTCAAACAACATGCATTAGAATAAAATGAAAAAAAAAAAAAAAAACACCACATGCCAAACCCCATACTACTCACATCCTAATGGTGTGCACCATTCTTAAAATAATTAGTGCAGTCCTTTTACAGTAATGCATAAATGCAAGGATAAGCAACTATTCTGTAGAGATGCACACCTTCAGTATTAGTAGTATGGGTGATGTTCTTATTGGTTGAAACACTTTCACTCAACCAACAAAACTATTTCAGCAAGTTAAAGGCTGTTGTAATCCAAAACATGCCCAGAGGATGTCAGTCTCTCTTCCATCACAACAGCAGGCACACTCATTAACGTTAAACCATATCCTAGGCATGCAGAACACATCGACATATTCAGGGGCGCACAAAAAACAATGGCTTTTAAGAACAAATTTAAAACAAACAATGCATTGAGTCAAAGGTTCCATTCACATTAAGGGTCCCTCTTCAGCGTGGTTATGTTTGAGACTTGCAAGGGTAGGGGAAAGGGGAGGGGAGCAGAGCGGCATATCTCAGGAGCACTGAGCACAGCTGGCTGGGGGAGCACTTTCTACAGGAACCCTGAACTGGAAATAAGAGAGAATGTGGGTTATTTTTTTTTTTCTTTCGGTCACATTCAAATTACAGTGTTGACTCGCGCGCAAGAGGAAACCGCAAAGGTTTGTTAATGCGATGCGTTGAAGTTTCTGAAAGGGGTTATGGGACAAGTGCAAGATGGGAAAAGTGGTACTGCCCTGACATTTCTTGGAGCTAGCCCCTGTGGTTAAAACGGAACTTTTTGTTCCCAAATAGTAACTTGTAATGATTTGTGGGATATCTTTTCATCCCAGCTAGAACTCACTCGCTCACATTCCATATCTGCTTAATTTAACTGGGGGCCACGGTGGGCCCAGTCCATCACATAAAAACACCTTGAACTGGAAGTGTAATACAATCTCATGACCATGGCACCTGCACAACCAAGTCATTGCTTTAGAGATAACACTCCACTGTCAGTGTGGGGTAAAGAAAGGACTCTTTGTATTAGAGGGTCAGCAGTCAGGAAGAGTCAAAACAAACGTCAAGTATTCACCCTTCAGAAGGCAAATGTGACAGCAAATATAATCAGTAACGAACTTCAAACTTGATAATACTACCAGGCTACCAGGGTGATAACCATCTTTATAGCACTCTCTCTTTTCTCAGTTACTTTGTGAAGCAAATGTGTACGCAATTTAGAGAAGAAAAAAAACACTGGAGGTTGTGACTGGTGTTTATACTGAACCTCAGGCAGTGGGTATAAAAATTACTGACTGCAGGTTCTATCGAACGCTCAAAAACCTCCTGATATGTTGGTATTACTGTAAGACTGTTGTAGCCCAGCGGTTAAGGTACTGGACTCTGGACTAAAAGATCCAGGGTTCAAATCCCAACGCTGCCAAGCTGCCACGGTTGGGTCCTTGAGTAAGGCCCTTAACACACAACTGCTTGGATTGAAAGACTGTATCAGTTGTAAGTCGCTCTGGATAAGGGCGTCTGCTAAATGCTGGAAATGTAAATGTACTACCTGCACCTGCAGGTATGCACCTGCTAAGCTTGTAATCCTCACAAGCACAAATAGTCACTAAAACTGTCACCTTATAGCCAATGTGTTCATAGGATAGCAGGTGTAATTTCTGTCCACTTTTACATCTGTGCATTTCAATAATCCTATTTCCAACTATTCTTTCATTATCTCTAAATTATAATTTATTGCTCACTCCTTCCGCTTAGCTTCTATATAGTGCCTTAATGTTCAGAAACCTTACCAGCAGAGGGTGTCTCATGCAGCATGCAGCAAGCAGACGAGGGTTAACTGTAAAAAAGCATGGAAATGACATGCAGAACATGGAGCACACAGAATAAACAAAGCACAATATTACATCACACATGCCATGCCCTGCTTGGTTACTAAGGAAAACTTTAAAACATCCTCTAGAATGAAGTGTGTTTCCTGAGTAACATTATTGATTATTAATTGAATTGAAACTGGATGGTAAATAGTTGGTTGATAGCCTTTGAAGAAACCTGTGAACCACTTAGGAAGAAAATAAGAAAGATAACGAAAGAGATAAAAGAAAAACTGTAAACCTTCTTAGTGCAAGTGTCTTCCTCCTTTACACTGGTCTGGTGAGGAAGCCAAATCAGCTTGAATACACAATCATGAGCGATTACCATCAAGTCAGGAATACTGGGTAACTCTGCTTTGAACATTATGCTAGGCCTAAGTGTGGATTTATTTGATATATTATCTGTAGGGCCTATTGGGCTATAGTGCAAGTATTTTAAGATAGCCGATTACGCAAGCTGTAAAATAATCTTTACCACAGGGGTAAACGATGAAACAATGAATATTTTCTTGTACAAACCTTTAGTCACAAAGATGAAAGAAAATACTAAAAACAAAGGTTTTTAATCAAAACAAACAAAACACTATACTGGAGCTTCACCATATCTTAAATGAACAAGTGAAGACATTCCTTTTTCATTTCTGAAAAATGATGTACTTCTGTTTAAAATGTAAACAAAAAATCTTTAGTCGACTGCAAATAAAAATAAATAAGAAAGTTTTAAATAATGCTACTTCAACCAAATGTGATTCTGTCACAGTTTCACAAAAGTGTGAAGCAATGTCTTGACTGAATATCAAAGTAAACAAACAAGCTCACTGAGAACTGAAGATAATGTCGGATTTCTGCAAAACTCAGCATGCAGTTAGGTCACAGGCAGATATGTAAATAATTACAGGTGTGCTCTAGACAGTGGATGCTGACATGAGTTCGTACAAACGTTGCCCTATAAAGAGTATTTTGGAGGCTATTTTTGGTACCTGTTGGTGAGAGATTGTGGACTTCCAGATTCTATGACATTTACTCATAGCTGGGTTTCTACAAACTCCACAGGCAAATTTGCTAAAGCTGGTTTCTCTCAGGTCCCATTCAAAAATTGACTGGCAATAGATCTGGTGACCGGGCAGGCCAAGGAATTGTTGCAATTTGGTGGAAGCATTCATGGAAAACCCTGTGTTTAGGCAAGCATTTTCGTGCTAAAAATGGAATTGGAAGCCCATGAGAGGAAACGCATGAGCACAAAATGTGCTGCACATATTGCTAATTTGTTAGTGTCACTCGTATCACTACTAGGTTGAGCTGGGCAAAATGTTATAGTGAATCGTAGAATCCTGTCTAGCAGTCAACGATCTCTCACCAAGAGGTACACTACCCAAAAGTAGCATCTGAGAACATTTTGGAAAAAGAAGGGAAAGCATTTTTAGACCCCTTTTGGCAAGACCCAGTGTCTAATCAGGCCACATCTGAAGTCATTTACATATCTGCATCAAACATAACTGCATATTGAATTCTGCAGCAATCTAACATTTCTACCTGCCGTGTTTTGACAATAAGTGTATGTGTTTGCGAGCATGACATAAGATTTCACACTCTGGTGATCAGAATATGCAGATATATGGTATGTATATCAGATTATCAATAGAATAAAAATCAATATATCAAAATATATCAATTTTATATATATAAAATCATATATAAAATATATAAAATCATCTTAAAACTAACACTTTAGAGGTAATTCGGACCACTGATTTATTTGAGCATGTGTCGCTATCACACAACAAACATTTTTTATATATTAGATTTGATTAAATGTTCAAATGTTTAATTAGAATATTATCTTAAAATGCTGCGAGTACTAATATGACCATGATTGGGCAGCAAGAGCACTGAAATAACATTTCAAAATGTGCAATTGTTTGTGTTTTTCAAACAGCAACACTGACAGACATACAGAGATCCTAGACAAAAAGTAAATTTTAAATGTTGACGTCTCTTCTTTTCCTCCATTCCAATACAAGTAACCACACAGATAAAAGTCAAGTTGTCTTTGAGTGGAACAAAATAAGTGCAGTTCTGAGATCAGTTTTAATTGACACTATGTAATTAAAAAAGTATGGTATCACTTACTTTTTCCTCTCTTTGTCTCTCTTGAGTGTGGTGGAACTCCCTGCTTGCTGGGCCTGGGACTGCAGGAGTTCAGCTGCAGTTTTCTTCTGCTTGAAGATGTTCAACTCGTCATCAAGTGACTTCTTCTTATCTTCCAGCTTCTTTTTCTCATCCTGGTGAAGCTTCTTTAGACGATCAAACTTTTCATGAAGCTGAATAACAGACAAGATCACCAATGCATTTTTACTTATTTATAGTTACTACATACTTTTAAACAACACTACTGTATAAACATCTTGGTACACAATACAATTAGATGGTACTATTGTTTCAGCAATGGTATAATGATCATTATATATTATTTCTCAGTCTATTTTTACAATACAGCCAGATAATACAGGACTTTGTACGCAGTATTAAACAGAAAAAAATATAAAAACAGGTTCTATAGGTTACATTGGCAAGTATGTTGTGTAAGTCGTAAGTCTTTTTGGCAGGGTAGCAGCCAAGAAGCCACCTTTTCGGAAGAGAAAGAGTGAAATTCTAAAATATGCTAAATCTCCCAAAAACTCGAATATGAATCAGTGGAAAAGTGCTATGGAGAAAATCCAAGTCTGAAATATTTGGGTGGTGGTCTTCTTCATGGCGGTGTTCTTGCTTTTAAAAAAGTGTATTTGTTTATTTACTTGTGTATATTGGGTACTGTCTTGTTGCATCAACCAACTTCTATTAAACAGACCTTTAGCCTGATTTTAGCTGCTAGCCTGCTACTCAGTTGGAAGCATTGTGAGATTAAATTGTTGTTTCATCTATCTTCAGCACAATGTTGTGGGTGATAAAGGGACGCAGAACTAATGAGGACTGTTGAGAATTAAGACGTACAGCAATATGGTTCCTCTGTTTGTATCTACATTTCGTTTCATATTTTTTATGGTTAGTACAGGAAGACTTCACTTGGCAATTTTTGCCAGTCTCTTTTTTTTCTTTAGCGTTGCACTTTAAGCATTTGGTGTGACTTTTGCAGGACTGCAGTTAAAAGCGATAGCAGTAAATATTACATTTCACCCAATTTTAAGACAAATGTCATTTTGGATTGATGAGCACCAGATAATTCCTACATCTTTCTGTAGAATAAAGTATGCTGCAATCTCTTTGAATTATTGATTGGGACCCATACAAAGAAGACATTCACCAGAATCCTGTACATATGGGATAGTTGCTGGAGCAGCGCTCAACAGCAATTTCCCATTAGGGACAATGAGAAGAAAATCCACTATTTGTGGTTCTATTAAAGGAGTAGTTACTCCAGAAGAATAGACAGAAAAACGTATAGAGTGCAAAGCAAAGTGACAACCTCCTTCTCGGCTTCCTTTAGTTCAGCTTCTTTCTCCTTCACCCTTTGGACAAACATCTGCCTCATCTCCTCTTCCTTCTTCTGCAGCTCTCCCATAAACTCATTCCTCTTGGCCTCATAGGTTTCCTGCAGACTAAAGATATGTATAAAGTGTAAAAAAAGAATGCAGGTACTATATCCAAAACAATTGATCATTTGTCCTCTGTAGTTTACACCTGTAGAGATTACTGTGGTTAAGCCACCTAAACTTTCAGCTTTCATTTCACCTACATGTATATTTTGTATGTGCAGATGCTCTCCAATTTACAATGAAAAGTTTAATATTTACTGTATATATCACGGCGCAGTCTTGTAGTATCAAACTATGTTATCACTTGCCAGGGGGAAATTGTCCAAATTGAGAATGCCGTTTCCGCTGTATCTGTATTTTATCTGTTTATCAGTTTCCCGTCGTGCAGTCAAAATATCATAAATCGAGCCATCATAAAAATGGGGAGCATCTGCACTTGGTTTAAACGCCAAGATTAAATTTAAGGTTGCATATGTTCATACAGAGATATGAAGTACAATGAATTTATATGGTAAGTAGAAATTTTAGAGATAAAAATGATCACATTTGTTTGCTGCAGTTACTTAAATATACTTGCTATTTCTATTTTCATATAAAACTAGAGATGCACGATTCTTTTTTTTCTCTCCAATAATTATAAATGACAGCATACAAACAATTTTTGTTTAGCTTTTCTTTTAATGGAAACTTTATCACTCCTAAGAAATTCTGCACTCTTTTGAGAAGCGGTTCTGAGTTGATCATTTGTGGCTTACGTTCGACTTTCGGCTTGCAGATTAAAATCCACTGGATCAATTGCACAGCATTGCAGAATGACTACAAAACAACACCGCGCGCAAGAGCCATATTACTTTTGGTAACCATTAACCCTTTCCATGAGCTCCATTTGTTCATCTCCATTCTTATGCCCAAATTTTTTTATGCCAAAAATTGGCGCTTTATTGTAATAAGAAAATGCTACAAAGTACAGCTCTACTAAATACTGTACATGGCAATACACACAAAGTTACACACATTACAGATACATTACAGTCTCTTCTACTTATTTCTGCTTAATATACAACAGAGCCCTGCAGAGTGCCTATTAAAAGCTATAGCACTTTACAGAATAAATAAAGAAATGTTATTGTTTTCTATATGAGCTGTTGTATTAAAAAAGTAAACAATTTACATATGCAAGAATACAGCTGTAGAAATGTTAGTCCTCACCTAAAAGGTTTGCTGTCAGGATCCGTGTCTTTGAAGCCCATCTCCTCTAGCTTGCAGCGACGGTAGAGTTCATAATGGCGTGTGTGTGTCTGCTCCCTCAGATCTTCCATGTTCACCCGGATCAGCATCTCTCTCAGTTTCACAAAGTCACAGTGGTTCTCGTTTTCCACTGCAAAGTTTATTAAATACCACTTTAGTACATATATTTAGTCCCTAGCTACTACCTCTTTCCCCAGCATATATTTGTGATAAATAAATACAGATGATAATAAAAGCAAGGCCCTTTCACAAAGATCAAAGAATATCTGGTCTGTAAACAACTGGATGGTTGTCAGACTATGATAGGCAAATGCTGCTTTGACTTCTAGGTTTAAAAAAAATCTTGTGACTTCTAGGCCTGTGCACCACCAAACACCTGTCCAAGAACCTACAGAAAGCAACAAAGAGCTATTTTACATGGCTCAAATACAGAGAATAAACCAGTCAAACCTGCATTTTTTCCTGTGCCATTAGACCATGAAACCTACCAAGCTCCACTGCAACTGACAGCATTGTCTGGGGTGCGGCCTATAAAATGTATCAAATTACTTGGATCATGTTCCAGGAGGGGAAAACTGTGATGCTGAGATGGTCGCGTTTGCAGTTACAGTGATTTAAGTAGCCCGATGAGCTGCCAGTGCATTGTATTCAAAACAGAAAAAGTGATTTAGTGGAACATTACATTCAGTGCGTTGGTGTTTTAGGATGCAATCTGCTGTGGCACAATAATATGCAAAGTCTGAAAGTAATTGTTACCTTCACCAAGTGTAATCACTGTAAGACAACAGTGATCTAAATAGTACGAAGGCTGTAGTTCAAAGGATCAGGCTTAAAATACGGATAAAAGGCAAAAACTAGGATAACATGGACTGACACTTATGAATGACTAAATGCAGAGATGAAATCCAGTCAGATCCGATTTCATTTTGTGGAAGGTAAGGACAAGGTAAAACGAGATCCAATCGTAATTTTAGTACATATGGAAACGCAGGACGAGTTGGGTAGCGATCCAATCAGTGATGCATTAAGAAGGACACATTTGATCTAACCCCGGAAAGATCGTACAACTAGGCTTTATACTGTTTTGCATGAAACCAAATCAACAAAGTTAACACCTGGAAATGGAGAGAACATGTATTGGCACGTTTCTTATTAGATATTAAGGAAAACAAGACTCTCTGTAAACCATGTGGAGCGACGGTCTTTGGTAACCATACAACCCCAATTCCCATGAAGTTGGGACGTTGTGTAAAACATTAATAAAAACAGAATACGATGATTTGCAAATCCTTTTCAACACATATTCATCCGAACACACTACAAAGACAAGATATTTAATGTTCAAACTGTTAAACTAATTTGGAATTAGATGCCTGCAACATGTTCCAAAACAGTTGGGACAGGGGTAACACAAGGGTAGGAAAGTTAAGGAATGCTAAAAAAACACCCGTTTGGAATTTTCCACAGGTGAGTGTTATGATTGGGTATAAACAGAGCATCCCCGAAAGGCCCAGTCGTTCACAAGCTAGGATGGAACAAGTTTCATCACCTTGTAAACAACTGCATGAAAATATAGTACAATTCTCATCGTTTAATTGCAAGAAACTTAGGGATTTTATCAATTACAGTCCATAATATCGTCAAAAGATTCAGAGAATCTGGAGAAATCTCTGCAAGTAAACGACAAGTCTGAAAAACCAACACTGAATGCCCATGTCCGTCAAACCCCAGTATCAGCACTCCATTAAAAACCGACATCAATCTGTAATGGATAATACCACATGGTCTCAGGAACACTTCAGAAAACCACGTTCAGTTAACACAGATCGCCACTCCATCTACAAGTGCAAGTTAAAACTCTACCATGCAAAGCGGAAGCCATATATCAACAACACCCAGAAACTCCGCCGGCTTTTCTGGGCCCAAGATCATCTGAGATGGACACAGTCTGTGAAGGCATAATTAATGCTGAAAAATACATACAGATTTTGGAGCAACATATGCTGCCATCCAAGCAACATCATTTTCTGGGATATCCTTGCTTGTTTTAGCAAGACAATGCCAAGCCACATTCTGCATTTATTACAACAGCATGTCTTCATGGTAAAAGAGTGCAGGTACGAGACCGGCCTGCCTGCAGTCCAGACCTGTCTCCCAATATAAGTTTCCAGCAGATATTCCACCAGTAGGTGAAATACTGTGCAAAATGGATGTTAGCAATCCTAGGTGGAGTGAGGCACAAGACGTAGTGAAGCACGCAGTTACCTCCAATTGGGGCATACATGGACCATACGACTATGCTGAAAACTACTCTGCCATGTACAGGACGGCTTTTGGAGGAGCTAAGGAATAACCTCAGGCTGGTTAGAATAAAGGTCAAACCCAGTAAGTCTAGGAGTACATCTATTGTGAAAGGAAAACTGGTGCAGGAGGTGATACCTACTATCCCTAGATACCCAATATTCCTACTATCACATAGAAATATGGTGTTTTCAGCTTTTTTTTAATTGCTTCCTCGTATAAGGTGGCCACTAACAGTTTATGAGGTGAAAATCACTGAGGAAACACTGACGAAGTGAGGTACCTACTTCACAAGGAAGAGACTGGCTGTAGGATTTGGGTGTGGGGAAATCGCTGGTCTCTGTGTGAATCAGGTGATAACTGTAGTTAAGTCAGTTTCTGATCGGATCTTAAGCCACAGCAATATAGGAGAGCTTATCATAGGTTCTGTGTTTGATCCAGGTATTAGGTTCAGGATTGTCATCCTTTCCTGTATTATTTCATTCCTACACAACGTCTCAACTACATTGTATTTGGGGTTTACATGAAACAGGATACAAATCCCAATTTTTTTGCCACTGTTTCTGGTGAGTAAGATAAACAACCCAGCTATTAGTTCCACACTCACACTTAAGTTTTTATATCCCTTAATATCACTACCTCTTTTCTATAATCATTCCCCCTTCCAGTACCGATGTGTTTTTTTGATACTGGTGTGATTGCGGTCTTGTTTCTTTTCGAGATTTTCGAGGAGGGCATTTTTTGTAGTTTTGCTCAATTACAGGCTGACTCTTAGTTGCCCGCTTCTCATTTTTTTCTGTACTTGAAACTTGGCATTGTCTGTCCACCTTATTTCCGTCATATCAAACTCTACCAGCATCTCAGCCTTGGGAACCTTTATAAGGTCTGACCACCTAATAAAAATCTTTTATCTCTTCAATATATTCACGGCTCATGGCATTCACCGGGATTACATCCTTTGGGACTAGACGTGTGTGGGAGCGAGAGTTGGAGATTAATATTATGGACGATTTACGGAGTGGAGTGATTAAAATAATACGAACGTGTGTCAGACTTCAGTTTTGCAATTTAAGGTTCTGCACAGTGTGCATTGTTCAAAATCAGTTATCCAAATTTGATCCATTATCAGTAGATGATTGTTGTAACCGATGTAGTGTTTCCCCTTGTGCATGGTCTGCATTTTGTACCAGTTATTTGTATTGCCTCACCAGGGTCACCGGTTTAGATATTGCCCCAGATGCTTCTCTTGCTATATTTTTGGAATTTTCCCTAAATTTCCCCCATTTGTTGGTCTGGGGTGTAGTTTTTTTTACTTAAATAACCCTTTTCTTTCACATACTGCATTATCTTCTTTCTCAGCAGATTGAGTACCTCTCCATTCTATTTCTAATTTAAAAATAGAGACCTACAATTGTTCTATTCTACTCTGTACCTGATAATGTTTTGTCATTTATGTTATTCCATCACTTTTGCTTTCTGTGTTCTTGCAATTGTTTATAAATGTGTCTCTGTCTATAAATAAATCAAATTTTAAAAACTATAGTTATGGCCAATGCTATGTATTTTGCTTTTACTGCAAATTAAATGCACTCTGTTGAAGAAAAATAATAAATAAATAAAAATATCTCTTGTACTTTGTTCCATTCAGCTTTTCCTCTACCCTGACCAGTCAGCTGAAAAACACCCACAGCATGATGCTGCCACCACCATACTCCATAGTTCACTATAAGAACAGGAAATGAGCAGTGCCTTCATTTTAGTATTCTAGGTCAGTTTTCACATGCCCTTCACTGAATAGAGGATTCTGTCTGGCCACACTGCCATAAAGTCCAGATTGGTAGACTGCAGCAGTGATGGTCGACATTCTAGAAGTTTCTCCCATCTGCACACAGGATCTTTGCAGCCAGAGTGACCACTGAGTTCTTGGTCACCGCTTTTACAGGGGCCCTTCTCCCCCAATTATTGAGTTTGGTGGGGTGGCCAGCTATTGGAAAAGTCCCGATTGTTACAGACTTCTTCCATATAAGAATTATGGAAGCCCTTTGCTCTTGAGAACTTTCAGTGCAGCAACCATGTTGTAAATACATCGCAAAGATGGTGAAGAAGAATGGGAGACTCCCAGAACTAAAGTGTCATAATAAAGGGTCTAAATATTTTTGCGTATGCAAAATACTAGCTTTTCTTTTTTTGAAATGCATTTTAAAAATATAAAACAATTGTGGTTTCACTCTCTCATTATGGGGAATTGCAGATTTTATTGTTAATTTAGCACAAGGCCTCAACATACAAAACAATTTAAAAAACTGAAAAGGGTGTGAAAACTTTCCGAATGCACTGTTGTTGCTTAACTAAACTAATTAACCAGTGGTCAACATGCAATCTGTGACCTCATACGCAGATAGAGAAATGACTGCTTCACATTTGATCTACATCTTACCCTGAACGGTTCCCCAGGGGTACTGCCGTGCTTTCACCATCTTGTTCCCAATCTTTACTTCCTCAGTACTTCCCACCACTGCAAATGGCAAATGGCTCTGCACAGAAAGGAACATTACATGAAAATATATACATTCTTCATAACCAATATTTTACCCTTACTTGCATATTATTTCACATTATACTATTTCACATTATCACAAAGACTGAAATGAATCATCAGACAGAGGAATGTGCAAGGAGGAGAAAGAAAATCAAGTTGACCATTTCTCACTATTTATCAACCAGTAACCATTAGACCGAGGGCCTAAAATGATCACAATGCAGCAGGAAATTCTCTGTAATCTTGCTCCAATTTGAATACAGTTTATAGTGAAAACTGTAGAATGGACCAGTGCTCATGCAGCAACATGTGAAACGAGCATAAGCATAACCTTAACCATAACTATTTGTTCTAGTAGGCAGGCCCACTAGCTTATTACAATAAAAGAAAGATGTGGCTTTACAGAAACATTGCTAGAAATGTAATAAGTTTTAATTGCACTGGTGAAAAACAGTTGCTGAATCTTTGTGCAAGAGAAAATGAAAATGAAGCTGCATGGTAAACTACATTCTATAAAGATCCACATTCATTTACTGCATGACACACTCCATGTCCTGTATGTCTTTCCCACACTTCCTTCAGAGCGGCCACATTGATTACACATTCTTCTCCCTCTGTGCTATTTCCTGACATAAAGCAAAGTCTGGAGTGCTGGACACCAGATGGGCAATTGCTAACTTCAACAATGTTCTATAGTCACAAACAGACTTTTAAAAGAACGACATAACTTAATGTGATCCATAATTCCATCCCTTTCATGCACTAATTAATAAATAAAGGATGTGGAATTTCTTTCTTACCCCAAGCTTAAACATGTCTAATTGTTTTTTCTTCAATATCTGTTATTTTGTCAAAGATATGCAACTGTCCACAATTGTTGACATCATGCATTAACGGATCAATTTCTGCAATACTGAATGTTGTTTTTTAAGTTTGAAACAGTTGTTAACACAGCTCAGTCACAGATAACGCATGAATAATTGATCACTTCTGTTCAGTTTAATTTTTAAACTAGACAATAAAATTTTGACCCACTATTCATTCAAAACCAAAGATCTACTGACGCCTTTGGGGCATATTCAGATAAGTTAGGTTGTACTTCATACAGTCTACAATGGAATAAACTGTGTATTCCACTGGGTTAAACCTTCTGTACTCGTACAGTATACATTTTACAGGTTATAAATATACATATTATACATTCATTTACACTCGTTATTTTATGGTAAATCTATTATAACACTGATTACCTTGTCCCTGTATTTAAAATATAACCACTGATGCGTTCAATTCAAATGTATTTATATTTATGTATTTATGTATTTTACAACGTCTCAAAGCAGCTTCACAATCTCACAATATTATCTTAAAGGCCAATCCCAAATTGAGCAAGCCTAGGGCGACAGTGGAAAGGAAAAATATAAACTTAAAAGTAAATAATATAATTTAAATATAATTATACATTTCATTAGAAAATTAAATCTAATGATTAATGAATTAATGAAGTTTTTAATCAGAAAAGGTTTTTGTACCATGTATGTTTCTTGCAGACTAAAAGGATTTAACAGATATTCCAGATGGTCACATCCACTGCCATCCGTCATTTTGGAATTGGCACCCAATATTTCAGGTTATCAAATGTTAATAAAAAATTATGATTACACAGCAAAATTGAAACAGTTTAGGGGATTGATATATGCAAATAATATTTACATTTATCACAATTACATTTGAATATGTAGACACAATGCATGAAATAAGTTACATTCAATCTAATGCAGAACAAGGTTAATAACTTGACTCACATGTCCACAAAAAAACCAACACCTTCTCTCTGAATTGACTGTTATGACTAATGACTTACGACTTAATGACTGTTAAGCATTCCTTTAATGTTAGAATTAATATTTTTAATATATGTTTATGAATTTTGTGATTTTTTTAAATGTAAAAGTTCCGCAAAACCCGTGAAAGGTGACCCACTAAGTGGCGAGGGAACACTGTATATCATCTAAAATGGTCTCATATATATTTAAATGTATTATAAGGACACACAAGTACAATCATCACAATTCAAGTCATGGATGACTTACGTTCATGGTGGAGTTGATCTCTGCAACAGTCTCATCATCAGTGGGGAACTGGTAGACCTGCACTCCATTGCTGACCAGCTCACTGGTAATCTTGATTTTAAACTTAGCAAGTTCACTTTTTGAGACTGCATCTGACTTTGCAATGATGGGGATGATATTCACCTGCAAGTGAGTAAGATAACTTGATTAAACTAAATGACAGTACCACATACAAAAAACACTTGTATGCTTTAGGAATGTATAGACAAAGTCAGCTCTACTATAAAAATAAATGTCCAAATGCTCCTGGAAGAGGTACGTTTTGTTTGTTTATTTGGTTTATTCCACGTCACTATCAGCATCAGTGGCAATTTCAGCTGGTAACAGAAGTGACTACACCCCTAACTGGAAATGGCCAATTTGTGCCCAAAGTGTCAAAATATTCGTGGACAAAATTATTTTCCAGCACTGCTTTAACTCCCTTGGGCATGGACTTCACTAGAGATTCACAGGTTGCCACTTCTACTCCTCTACCACTCCTCCATGATGACAGCATTCAATAGAATTTAGGTCTGGAAACATGATTGACCTTTACCCTCTTTAGCATGTTTTGCATAATCCATCATGTTGGAATAATGTCCTGTGGCCCGGTTTCCGAAGGGTGAAGATTATGCTCTGCTTCAGTATGTCATTAATGCATGTTGCCATTCATGGTTCTCTCAATTAACTGCAACTCTACACACCCGGCAGCACTCATGCAGCCCCAAACCATGATATTCCCACCACCACGCTTAACTGTAGGCAAAACTCACTTGTCTTTGTACTCCTCACTTGGTTGCCACCACACACGCTTAACACCATCTGAATCAAATAAGTTTATCTTAGTCTCAACAAACCACAGGACATGGTTCCAGCAATCCATGTCCTTAGGCCATTTGTGGGCTTTCTTGTTCATCTTTGAAAGAGGCCTCCTTCTGGGATGATAGTCGATGCAGTCAAATTTGATACAGTGAGTGGTGTATGGTCTGAGCACATGCACTCAACTTGATCCATGTCCTTAAGCTGCTTGGCTTCAGCAAACTGTTTGTGGGATTTCTTTTGCATCATCTTTAGAAAAGGGTTTCTTCTGGGATGACAGCCCTGCAGACCAATTTGATACCGTGTGTGGCGAATAGTCTGAGCACTGACTTTATGTAGAGCAACAATTCTTTTTTTCCAGATCCTCAGTGTGTTCTTTGCCATTAGGTGCCATGCTGTACTTCCACTGACCAGTATGAGAAATTATGAGAGCGATAACACCAAATTTAAAACAACTGCTCCCCCATACACAACCAAAACCTTGTAGCACTAATGAGTGACATGGAAATCAAAATTGTCAAATCCATTTTTAGTAACCTGTGACAAATAGCAAAAGATTTGAACTCTCTGTGTTGATAACCTCTGAACCCGATTGTGGCAATCAATTTCTGAGATATTTCTGGACTTATTTGCTATGTTGCATCTTTGCTATGCTTCACATTGAAAAAACCTTGCCCGTGATCCATTACAGCAGCTTTCAATGGCGGCCATGTTCCAGACCTACCCTCACCCATTACTTAATGGGGTATTCAGATATACAAGTTTCCCTTTTGTTTCTAAAATAAAATGGTCCTGTGACTTTTGACTCACTCTATTACATGTTATCTATTAGATATTGCTGTATCATATGCTATGGTATGCAAAAAACCCCCCAATTTTTAGTAGCAGCTGGTTATAGGCCAAATTAAGCAGGACATAAGAAGATTGTATGCTTCAGAAATCACATTCTGTCTGGATGCTGCAGCAAAAGACCATGTCAATCCTGTCAGACAAATGCGGAGAGGAAAATCATAGCCTAGCCTGATGGCGTTGGCATTAAAACCATGCGTTTTGACAACCCATAAATTGTGACAACAGCCCAGCTTGACGCTTTCTCATTGCTTGAATACCACAGCATGTCTGACCAATCTATCCTTTCATGGCCACAGTTTACCCATCATCTAATGGCTACTTCCAGCACAATAACATTCCACATTACAAACCGATAATTAACTCAAATTAGGTTTCTTGTACACGGCCCTTAGTTCAGTTTTCCTCAGTAGCCTCCTAAGTCAAAAAAGGGAGATTTGCAGCAGGAAAACTGCACCTGAAACATCTGCATGAAATGTATGTCACAATCATGGCTACATTGAGTAGAAACTTAAAGGAATGTTTCCAATATCTTGTGCAAACCATTCCATAAAGAACTGAAAGAAAGGAAGGCATGTTAGTATACGTAGATTTGGAAGAATTGATAGGTTATGAATCTGTATCAGCCAATATTTCTATCATTCAGATTCTCATACTCATTTAATGGTGTGAAACAATTGACCAATATTTTGTAGCTCTGTACAAAGCCCATTTCTTTATTTCCATCTAGCATTTCATCTAGGGACAGCAGTCCATTACAAACCTCCTGGAACACAGGTCACATATTATTCGTGACAGAAGCAAGGTCATGCTGAGAATTTCCAAATGTGCTCACTTTTGGAAATTTATAGGGACCAATTAACCTAAAACCACGTATTTGGAATGTGGGAGGAGACCGGAGAACGTGGAGAAACCCTCTTGCACCAGTCTCTCCAAGAAATATTTTTACAGAAGCTACATCAAACACAGACAACCTTAACGAAACCCATTACCCAGTCTAATCAATCTTTCCACATGACTTTTCAGCTCATATCAAACCTTTAGATTTACACTGACCTTGCTATCAAGTTTCTTCATGGTCACCAGGTCCAATGACTTTAGGGAGTGTCCAGTTGGTGCAATGAAATACAAACAGGCATGAATGCGTGTGTCGTGATAGCTGTGCAGAGTGCGTTTGATCTTCAGCTCCTCCTGAAGGTAAGCCTCAAATTGAGCATCAATGAACTCCACAATTGGTTTGTAGCTGCAAATAGAAACATGTTAATTAATAAAAACTGAATGAAACAGGAATAAATGATTGGAATGTGGGAATTAAATGTGAACATACAAGACCTTGCAATGAGTGACTTCTATATTTGGATACAATCACTTTAAAACGGAGATTCTCCTGAGTGACCTAAATCTACATAGCTCTTAGCGCTCCTCACTCTTACCCAAGACCATGATGGCAATTCACTCTTTTATGATGTGGCTTAGTTTAAAATACGCCCTACAGTAAAAAAAGAGCTCAAGCTGCTCTGATAGGAACACTATCCCCCTTGGGCAAAAACACAAATTCATCTATGATGAGACTCAAATAGAGGATGGAGACAATGGCTGAATAGAAAAGAATATGTTCAGCTTTAACTTAAAAAAAATTAGTCCCTGCACTGCCAGTTAGTCCCTGGGTCCCACACAACCCTGAACTGGATTAAGTGGGTTTGAAAATAACAATTTAAAAAGCAACCCCTAATTTAGTGAACAATAAGTGGTTCTTGGTTATGGGCTCTACTCTTCAGCTCATTCAACAGGAAATCTCATACTTGGCCCCCCGGCTATGGAATAAACTCCCCACTTTAGTTAGAGATTCAGACACTCTCCAAATATTTAAGTATAGGATAAAAACATTCTCATTTACACAGGCTTTTGGTTAGATTTAGACTGGGACAATGCTGCTATAGTTAGTGCTGCCACAGTTTCATGCTGCAGTTAGCATCAGTGATTGTTATTAGACTCTGTGCTCCTAACCAGTAAGTAACTACATTTTCTCTTTTCTCTCTCTGAGCTGATGTTCTGGTACCAGGTAAAGCACCACACACTTGGACGTTCCTCTACCTCAGCAAGACTCTACTGGTTTTCATCAACAGAACCTAGTTCCAGTGCAGTAACTCCCTCCATTACTCATTTATTAGGAGACGACGTGCCTTACCGCTGAGGACACATTATCTTAAATCTATTTCATTATTTAATTTTAATTGTATTACTAGTTAAAATTGTATTATTAATTGAAATTGTATAATTTACTTAATTTTACTATTATTTAACTTAATTATTTCAATTAACATCTAGGCCACAAATGGAGAATGTGTCCCCTTTTCCTCCCAAGATTTCTTCCTTCTATATTCAGGGAGTTTTTCCTTACCACTGTCGCCCTAGGCTTGTTCAATTTGGGATTGGCCTTTTAAGATAATGCAAGATTGTAAAACTGCTTTCAGACAATGCTCCATTGTAAAAAGTGCTATATAAATAAATTTGGCTTTGAAATAGATGAGGTTTGGATCAGGGATTGCAAAACAATGATTCTGCTGTTAGTGAATTACCAACTACTTTAGCATTAGTGATGGGTCTTAAATCCTGGAGAATTTGTTCAACAGTCCTGTACCACCAAGTATACCACCACAGTCTGCCTGGCTTAATCCTTTCCACTATCATTGTTTGTCAAAGAGAAAGTCCTCTCATACGAAGAGATGCATGAAAAGAAACTTTAGAGTTGTCAAACAGTTCTGGAAAACAAGTTGAAGCAATTAGTTTCCCCACTATGATAAGCCATGTTATCTTGACAGTAGCTTTAAAAAAGTCCTTAAACTGCCACAAATGGTACAAAAATACAACCAAACTCTACCTGAATGTTCCTTTTTGGATTCATACTGGGACCGCAAAAATGCCCATTTCCGAAAATTCTTCACTTCAAATCACAAATAGAGACAGTGAGAATCTATTAACTACACTGATATAAAACAATCTATTAACTGACAGCACGGAAGTGATTTTCTGGTACTTCGAAGAAGCAGCTGGTGACCAAATTAATCTTTAGTCACTACTCACTGAGGGGTATCATCCCTCAGAGCTGCAAAAGCAGCCCCTACTGTGCCTCATGATGGGCCCACAGTCCCTGCAGGGTACATGGTCACCTGCACCTTGTGAATTTAGTTCATTAGGCATGCATGTTTACAGAAAGCATATATATTTATTAATTTTATACATAAATAATCACATTATTTACACATAAATAATCATAATCAAATACACAGGTCCACACCTGTGATGGGCTGGTACCCTTTTCAGAATGTATGTTCACCAGGGTCCTGCGTATTCCAGAGACAGATGCCAGAGCCCCATGTGACATTGATCAGGACAAGCCAGTATAAAAGATTTGTTTAGAATGACACGCTCCAGTAGTTTGCTTATGGATGGATATATGAAATATTGATTTTTTCAAACTATTCCTTGCAATAGCATTACATTCTCAAAAAGATGCAATTGTCACCTTGTAAATGGTCAGTTTAATTTGAGGAAAAAAAGAAAAAAAAATCTAAATACATTTCGTCTATAGAGGTGCTGAATGCATAGAGTGATAAACCAAAGATTATACAATACCAAAGAGTTGTATCGTCATTTAAACTCTTTTAATGCATAAAAAATAAAACCACAGCAGAAAACCAGTACATACTCTCTATACTAAGAATGTAAGCACTAAGAACTAAGCATGTCATATCTCACCTGTCCTCTTTGTTTATCTGGTCTCCAAAGCCCACAGAATTGACGATGGTGAGCTTGAGGCGAACGTTGCTCTCCTGTAGCTCGTATGTGTTGGACTTAAGCTGCACTCCTGGTTGATTGTGCTGTGTCGGTTCACTCTCAAACTTTGTGTTGAACAGGGTGTCCATGAGAGTGGACTTTCCCAAGCCTGTCTCACCTAAAATCCCAAAATATATATTACGTATAGTACTAATCTTCAAAGAGACATTTATTAATTACAATACAGTGGGTACGGAAAATTCCACAAAGTCAACTATCACTGTAGCTCTCCACCAGTCAGGGCTTTATGGCAGAACCTTTTTATTTTAAATTGACAGGGGTCTGAATACTTTTCGTACCAACTGTACAAAACACTGATGATTAGCATGTTTTATTTAAAACCCCTGTCCACTGTGTTTGCTGTGTTTTTCACATGTTCAACTAAAACAATTGTGTTATTACTCTCACACACTTTCATACTGGAACTGGAAGTTCAACATAGCACCTTCTGATCTGAAGAATTGTTGTTCTACATAAATATTTCCTAGGTTACAAGAAGATTGCCAACCACCAGTGTTGCACTCAAAATAGACCCGGCCATGGTCGACCAAAACAAAATTGGTGCACATGCTCAGTGTCATATCCAGAGGCTGACTTTTGACAATAGACAATAGAGTGCGCTCCAGCGCTGCTGCAGAGGTTAAAGGGTTGGGGGTCAGCCTGTCAGTGCTCAGACTATACAACACGCAGTTTAAACAGTTTGCTGAAGACAAGCAGACCAAGGACATGGATTACTGGAATCATACCCTGTGGTCTGATGAGACCAATATAAACTCATTTGGTTCAGATGGTGCCATGTGTGTGTGGCATTTCAACATGATAATGATACCAAACAACTCCAAGATGACTACTGCCTTGCAAAAGAAACTGAGGATAAAGGTCAAGCTATGATGCTCCAGTGAACTCCATGCCCATGAGAGTTAAGGCAGTGCTGGAATATAATGTTGGCCACAAAAAATATTGACATTTTGTGCACATTTTGAACGTTTTCACTTAGGGGTGAAATTAAACATAAACTATTAATGATTGTGTGAGGAGTTCTCCTTCTGGAACAAATTAAGGTACCGTTTTATTTAGATCATGCCTGTGTCTCTGTCTGTTTTAAGAATTCATACATTCATTCAGTAAAAAGCCTAATCAGGCAAGGCCACCAGAGCGTTTATTATAAGGATGGCTCTAATGGCCACTTCTTTATATATTTAGCTCACAGGACACTTCCCCATGGACCAAACTGCTTTCTACATAAGAGAAATGCACGCTTCCCATTCAGAACAAAAAAGAGCTCCACAGGATAACAATGACTTTTCCGTCTGTTGAATTGAAGTGTGTCCAGAAAACTCAGTGCATCATCATTTATTTGAAATGTTTTTTGGAATATGGCAGAAGTATGAATACTTCAAACATAAGACCCTTCCTAACTCATTCACTGAGTAACAGCTGCTGAGTAAAGTCATAAGAATCCCCCCCTCCATAGTCCATGACATTTCTATTCACATAGGATCTGAAAAGTAGGATGCACAAATCTTTAGTCAAAAAGGTGAGTCTGGCATTTCTTTAAATAAAAATCTAGGTCAGACGGAAAAGAATGGTCATGCCTTATTCTCTAAAGCAAATGCTATTAGCGGGACCAAAAAAACCACAGGAATATTCTCACAAAATATCAGACAAGTTACACCATGCAAAACCCATCCCAATATTATGCTTAGTTTTCTGTTTATTGCTTCTCTTGCAAGGTCTGAAGCAAAAACTAAATTCATTTGATAGGCCTTACTACATATCAACTGTGAAAATGTAAGTGTGCTGTGCTTACAATCAACAGCTACAGGCTTCTTTAAGCAGAAAACTAAGGATCTCCAAAGAAGATTATTGATGCTTATGATGCAGATATATTCCACTTAAGATCTAGATCACTGGTTCCCAGACTATTTCTCCACTTTTTACTCCTTTCTAGGATAAGTATATTTTCTACATACCTACAGGGTGTGTGATGAGATTCATACATTGAGAAGAGGTGGTACAGTGCAGCATGTATGGAACATTGGTCACAACTAAAACATTAATGATTGGGGGAAAGGGCCTAAATTTGCAGCTTTATTGAAGCGTACAGCAGAACTTCAGCACAAGGAAGTAGTATGAGGAACATTTTAACCACAGTTCTTTAACCCAAGCTTAATTTCCCTTACACCAAAAGACACAAATAGGTTTGAGTTTCAGCCCACATAATGTCAGTAAATCAACTTGAAATGTTAGAAATAACACTGATGGGAGGTAGAGATATACCAAACTTACCAACACAGAGGATATTGAAACAGAAACCATGGTTAACTGACTTGTTGACCAACTGGTCTGGCATGCTGTCAAAGCCAACATGACCTGAAAGTGGCAGAGCACGTGCCCCCTCTCCCTAAAAATAAGAATAGCACAAATGAGCACAATACATATTAGATTTTTTCTCGCTCAGAAGTACATAAAAACACAGATAAGACAAAAAAAAAATACCGCATCCTACACAAAGAGAAACATGCAGTCACATATAAAACATATAAACTACAGACTCAATCACTTGGTCTTTTGTCTTTTTATAAGTTGTAAGTCGCTCTGGATAAGGATAAGGGATATGTCTGCTAAATGCCATAATTGCTGTATCCCATGCCCTATGATGACCTGGAACCCTGTCTAGGGTTTTTCATGCCTTGCCACCCATTTCACTGGCTAGGCACCAGATTTTCCATTACCCTGAACAAGGACTAAGCAGAAAAGAAAATAAATGAATAATTTAATGAATGGTATATTTCTCATAAAATGTAAATCGGCTTCTTTCCTATATTACACCTTTCTCCTGAAAAAAGATTTTTTTATTCCCTTAATATAAAGCAAAGGCTCAGGATCGAACACAAATGTCACAAATTATAGCAAGCACTACTTCTGTTTTGTTTGTTATGTATTTTAGTAAGTGGTAACCAAAATAAAACAAAACCGCATTGCATTTACACTGGGTTGTATCAAGATTGTTTTGGGATAGGGATAAACCACATAATAGGCGTCAATGCGCAAAATATGCTTTAGAATGGCATGTGATTGCTCGAAAATACCACAGAAGGTTGACATACATCGCAGCCATGCATTCAACAACTGTAACCCAATTCACTCCTCTAAAAAGCATCTGACTACCAAAACCTACCCTATATCGTACACATGATTCACGGCATTCATCCCTGCATAATCAGCCAAGCAGTCATGGAGGGCACAGACAGCTGGTCAATGCAAGAAACTTTTTCATTTGAATTAGAAATTTGGACATATACCACTGCAAATGATTTATTAAAGAAAACAGTACTAGTGCTTGCTATGACTGCAACAAGGGTCATTACAAGATCAAATAATTTTACAGCAGTCTACTTATAACAATTTGATCACTTAAAATTAGAGAGATCATGTGAAATTATACAAATACACACTATAAACAACAAAAGGAACTTGGCTGGGTGGTCCAGGGTTATAAACAATGCAGCAATCGGATTTTAATCTGGCTAATGGACATGCATTGGCTATGAATAAACGCATGTGGAAAATTAACATATTATCTACACCCATTCTATATACAAGAAACAGTCCAAAACTATATGTCAACCTAGCAACAGTTTGGGACTTGTAATCAAATCTTTCCTTTCCTTCTACTCTGTACAATGCTGTAACGGATGCAGATCAGGCAGTGAACAGTTCACTTCCTCTTTCCTGTCTAACAGAAACCACATTTGAAACATCACTATCTACTGCAACAGCAAAGTTTAGGCTTTGACTTACAGTCCTAACATCTCACTCCACTTTTGTCAAATCTGTGTTTTCTCAATGTGTATATGATTGTGGTTAACTGTTCTATGCATCTCCCTTGTTCAACCATCCAATCCAAGTTGTATTCCAACACTTTCTTTCTTGTTGTTTCAGCATGTCTGCACCTGGCTTGTACAACAGGAAATGGTGTACAAGTACTTTTTATACAGAAGTGATGACTGACAGAACAGTGACTGAATATGTGGCCTGTAACTCAGGCATGGTTTGCCACCATGCACAGTCAGGAGGATGGTTAGAGAGAAAAATATTTACCCTAGGATAACAGTTAGATCTTTACAGAACACACGCTCTTAATGACCTAAATCTACAATCCATGCTAACAGGTGTGCCATAAAGTCTGTTTATCTAAACACACGTCTAATCGTTTCTGATTTCACACTACTGGAACATTAACAGGAGTCAGTTTCGATGGTTGTTAAGTAAAAATTATTAAGTAGATCAAAAATACACAAGGTGTGACCACCATAAAAAGGAAGGTTACACAGAAAATAATCAAATATTAAAATGCATTATGATACATATAATCACTATAAGTAAAATAAAAAACACAAGATATAGGAAAAACCTGTCCATGTAATATTGTGCATCTGGATAAGAGGAAAATTTAAGCGATAATAACCTGCAATACCCCAGGTTTGCCTCAAATCAGTGCCTACTAGTCAGGTCGACCATCACATACATGCACACTTGGCTGTGCCTAGTGTTAAGTTCAAGGAAACTTTTTTTTGTATTTAGGGGCCATTTGGTGTAGATGTGGTGACAGAGATTAGGTAAATAAAATGAGGAAAAGTTTGGAATGTTTGTTACAACCATCCACCACATCCATTAGAGATAATGAAAAGTTTGTAAAAAGCTTTGGTCAAAACACCACATAGATCGAGCAGCCTAACACCATGCTCACCCTGCACACACAGCACATTTCAAAACAACTGATTTTGAATGCCTGCTTACTCAAATAACAATGATATCACCCAACCCACCTAACTTTCTTAGTTTCCAAGTTCTTAGTACACATCCTAGTAGTAATTGTATACATTCAATTTGAACTTGACTTTAGTTTAAATGACAACTTGAATACAAAGCTAAAATGACTAAATGACTAAACGCATTTACATTGGTACTTCACTACTCTGATAGGGTGCAACTACTTACAATATATTATTTATCTTCTTAGGACAGTGTGTGTGTGTGTGTGTGTGTGTGTGTGTGTGTGTGTGTGTGTGTGTGTGTGTGTGTGTAT
>JAUZST010011300.1:28970-65334 GCA_034779995.1 Parotocinclus haroldoi | reverse complement strand
TTTTTTTTTTTTTTTTGTTTGTATCTCTCTCTCTCTCTCTCTCTCTCTCTCTCTCTCTCTCTCTCTCTCTCTCTCTCTCTCTCTCTCTCTCATTTACCCCTTCTTTTCTTTTCCTTGCCTTACTTTGCACTATAACATTTCAAACCCCTGTACTCTCTCCTATTATATTTCTTTCATTTTGCTTGTTGGTTTTGGGTGGTTTTTCCCCCCCCCACAGTTTTCATCATACTCACTTAGAACCATCCTTTGCTCTCAAATTCCTCCTTTTCATGGTCTGCACCCACCTGTTACTCCTATGGTATCCTTCAGACTTTTACTACATGCTTGATGCTTAATTACCCTGAATTAGTAATAATTTATGATCTCAGATTCACTTGGTAACAGTGAACCAGCCTGTAAGTTACCCCTCTGCTGATGAGCTGTACAATTGAGTCTGACTTGCAAAACCAGACATTTTAAATGTCATTATCAGAGAGAGAGAGAGAGAGAGAGCAAATATCTATAAGCACTACACAAAACTGTTTGCACAGCACACAACACCATGCCTTCAGCTAGTGGCATCCTATCTTGTCACATGATGTGGCAAAGGATTGTGGATTGATGAGCTGTGTAGGTGTGGGTGTGCAACACACTCTATCAACAGAAGTATCTGGTGTAACTTGCACCAGCTGCGACCAGATGCAGCTGGATGGCGGGATCATCACTCGGGTGCTTAGCTTTTTAATGCTCAGTATGTCCACCTCCAAACTGTGCCTATGACATGTCATAGTTATCAATGTGAAAACATGACGGTGAAAATCTGTAGTTCTCAGAAACATCACTGACCATCACTCACTCTCTTCACCCACGCGTGTGCAGTGATGGGAGAAACTGTGTGGGAGAGTCCAATAGTAAATTGTCAGGTTTAATATAACCAGCACCCTGGCCCTTTTTCAGTGAATGAGCCCTAAGGTTTAGAAGGGGAAAGAGGGAACACGTTAAATCACATTTAGAAGACAAAACGGTTCAAATTTGCATCACTTCTTTTTAACTGTGCCCTAATCAACACTAATGTCTTCACATTGCCTCAAAAGACACTTTCCCTGTCTGTAATACTTACTGTTCTCTTAATTATGTTTCACTTTCCTTCATTATTTATACTCCTCCCTTGACCCCCACCCCACGCCCGTTTCTCATGAACTTCCTCATGAACTTTCTCAAGTCCCCAGTGCTTCCGTCATCCCCCACATCCATCACTTCTGGGTTCCAGACAACATTCAATTTTAGGCAGTTCCATTTTCTTGCTGTTTGCGTTTAAAATAAATCACATTTCAATCTACTCAAAAGATTCAGTCTTGGGTAAATGAAGAGATCTTATAAGGATAACACTTCGAATAAATGTCAGGAGATTTCTTTTGCTCTTTATCTCTCCAAGAACTGCTGCAATACAGAATACGATATTGCAGTGCAGCTTTTTCATTCATGAATAATACATCGTTTTCCGATGCGTTTATCAGTAAGAACATGTCTAATGTGCTATAAAGTTAATAACAAAATATAAAATCAGAAAATAGAAACAGAAGCCAGGAAATGAGAATCAAGATGAACAGCAAAGTCAAAGTTAAAGAGATCCAAGAAGGTGTGAGAGAGAAAGGCAAGTGATGGTGTGTGCTAATGAAAAAGAAATAAAGAAATGTGAGCAGCAGTTCCAGACCATCATGTCAGGCTGCTCTTTTCAAATAAATATTGGAAAGGTTTTTCATGTAAACAAGTTCCTAAATGAGTTCCTACCAAAGATTAAAAATATTTATTTTAGCCGGAGTTGGAAATGCTTGAACTAATTAATTACAAATAGTTCAAAAAGCTTTGCTTTCTAAAAAAAACGAAATATAATTACAAGCTGAACACACACGCCAACACACACACACACACACACACACAGAAAATGTAATAGAAATTTGAAGAAACCTAAAAATGAAAACCAGCTGAGCCTAATATGTTTTGCAGAGGATTTTTTATTTGTAATCATCGTCTTATTCCTGCCATGTCAGTGTGCAACAATACAATTGGCTACCATTGATGCATTCCAATTGGCCTCATGTTGCTTTTATGCATAACATGATATGCAAATCATAAAGCAATTAATTCATATATGGATTACACAATGTAGAAAATGTTTGTGGATAATGGATGTAGCAAATGATGCCAGCGTTTTAGTGAGTGATACACACATGTAATAGAAAAGTAAATGAACATTTCCTCCTTCATTACCTTGTGATTTTAAAGCACTTTTAGCAAAAGAGCTGGAAACACCAGCAGTTACTCTGGAGCTAATGAACTGAAGCAGTCTAAGCAGCTAAATGATGCTGTATATTTGCACTAAATCTCAGTGAGCCTTAATTGAAAAAAAAAAAAAAACTGTCAGGTGGCTGGGGGAAGGTAGTATGCTAGAAGTTAAATGTTACTGCACTATTTGTGCCCATAAAATTTAATATACACTAGCAGTTCTAGTAGTGTAATAAAATTGAAATAATAGGACAAACATATATTCAGGATATGTTTTTCTAAATATATATCGCATTATCAATCTAAATACCAAGTTGTAACATCCACAGCTGTGGGATTACAAACTCGTTACTGTAGTTAATTCATTTATTCATTTTCTTTTTCACTGAATCCTAGGCAAGGTTGTGGGAAAGCAGGTGTCTAGCTGGCAGCACAGGGCACTAAGCTGGATACTCATACACACACTCAAAGCACTTTGGAAAGAGGGAAACCAGAACACCTGGAGTAAACAAACTAACCCCTAACCCTACAGAAAAGGTGCCATTGCTGAAGCTGTAAAGTGAACTCGCTAACCGCTGAGTCACCATGCTGGCCACTTAATATACTTGTGCATTCTTAATGACAAATCAGTAATGCAGTTAAAGTACACACTATATGTTTCTTTTCCTCTGTGGTTCCCCTAAACTGCATTGTGTGAGGTTTATGTGTGTGTCACATTTCTGAATGTGCTTATAAGAAGCATTATTATTAGGTTATTTAGCTTAACATCTCTGATAACATACAGATAATTATTTATAGAGTTATATTTGGGGTCCATGCCTATCCCTGGAAATTATACATACAGTCAGATCCTTGTGGTGGTGGGCTACAGTAGTAGACTACCATATTACCTTAATAATGAACCACCGCAATTACAGTTTTGCTTGGCCATTTGATGTGACACAGCGAAATCATTTTAGTTCTTTGGTCTTGCCCTATGGGGAGACCCTTAGACATTGGCTGTAGGAACCCACAGTACAAAACTACTTTAAAGTAATTAGAAAGTAAAGTAATTATCTAGAGAGACTAATACCAGGGCTGAGCAGTCTAAGACCCTTACAGTAGTAGATCGGTAGACCCAATGTTTGAACTGACATCCAACCACAAAAGTTCACATCCTTAGTCGCTGAGTCACCACTCTTTTTTACCACATTAATACAATCCAAGCATTATCACCTTTGCTCAATGACTGTGGTGGCTCACTGGACTATGGGCCAGGAAGTTCAGGGTTCCAGCTCTGCCAAAGCTGCTACTGCAGTCCCTTGAGCAAGGCCCTTAACCTTCATTGGTCTCCTACCCTGTGAGATTGTATCTGCTATAAGTAAATCTGATTACGTTTGTCTGCCAAGTTCTGTAAATGTAAAACGTTAATACAACTTTAAGTGCTGGGACTCAAACCCTTAACCACATGATCATTAGCTCTTTTACGAAGAAAAGGCAGATGTTAGTAGGAAGTAGTAAGAATTTTGAATAGCATTGATGGGATACAAACAATTGTAGAGAGTTCTAGTAATACATTAGCCATTCAACTGAATGTCTGAGGAAACCCTCAATACCACAGCAATAAGATGCATTTAAAACAGTAAAAATGAACACAGGAAAAATGTAATGATTGAAGCGAAACTAATATGTGATTGAGTGGGGGTGTGTGTCTGCGGTATACACAGAAGCTTTCTGTTTCACATCAAGGCAACGAGGGAAAGCCCTGGAAAAGCACACTGTGTTTGCCAACTTTTTTTTTTCCATTGTGTAGGCGGATGGATTTTCTCCCTGCTTTTTTGATTAAGGACAAACCTCCCATGGATCTGCCTCAATTATAAATGAGTTCTGTTAAAGAAGAGCGGGGTGAAATTATGGTGGATCCAGTGGGAGAGATTGATCTGGGGCTAAGAGCGTGGTGCAGAGCAGGACGCCTCATTAATTCAGCCTCCAACGTCAGCCCTCTCACAATCACACCAACGCAACGGAAATGATGAGAGTGCCATATTGGCCAATACTTCACAAACCACAGGTACTAAGATGGTTGTTAATACTCTGTAGCAGGCTACAAAGAGCTATTGAATACCTTTATCTACAGTGAATAAATGACAGACTCCGTGTGAGGCAACATTACATAGGTAGCCAATCACATTTACTTTCATGACAACCATAGAACATTGTCAATTCATTTCTCACTGTGGCTTAATTCAATCAGTCATTCTAAGTGCTTATATTATACATATGCAGTCCCAAATGTGGGTTTTTACACTCAGAGACTTTGCACAATGACACTGGAGCTAGGGTGAATCCTGGATGCACTGCATGCTGCTGCAGCAAACATTATCATCCAAGATGGTTACACCCTTAATAATGTAAAATAATATCTTTGCAAATTCAACAAAACTATATTATACTGTGACATTAGTCTTATTTTGTTATTACGTGCTCTTGGAAATGAAACCTCAATTTCCCCTCTGTTTATCAGTGAGATGGAAGGATTGTGAGTGTGCGCTCAGTACGACAACTTCAGAACTACATATGCACAAGATAGTCTAGCATTTTGTTGAAGCAAAGAGCTAAGCAAGGAAATGTCTCTAATGGCTGCTACTGGCTGCACAGCCCAGCAAAAAAATCAGTACATTAGCCCCCGGTCTCAGATGGCCAAACAGCTGAGAGGATACATTTCATTTTGATGGGAAGCTAGAGTCAGCAAAAACGGGCCAAATCAGTCTGAAATAAAATAACGTACTTAAGTCAGTGACTTGTAAGTGCTTTATGAACAATGTTAGTGTTTCAATTGTATGTGGCCACCACAAACCGGAGCAGCGATTCATTATTATTTAAAGGAACAGGTACTCAAAAGCAGTCGTTCTGAATAGTGCTGTTTAGACAGAGTAAAAGGGTTCTCTGTCCTCCGATGCTTGTGGTATTGTGCATGTCACAGACATTTAATTAAGACCCAAGTGTAAAAGGGAAATGTCACCTTTAAGTTACTGCACTGTACTTTTTAAAGGCTGAAGCAGTTAAAAGATAAGATAGATAGAGATCGATTTAGCAATTCACTCCCCTGCTGAAAACGACACAGACCTGCAACTGGCTGTTGGTTTCAGCTGGCCAGTGATGTTCCTCTATTGATTTCATATTGGATAAGATCAGTTCAATTTAAATTGTTATTCTATTAATACTTGACTGAGAGGAATGTCTTCCAATGCAGCTTCACATCCACTAAATACACACAATTTCCTGAAATACAAAAATAAGTAATGCAGTTCTATGCAACATTATGGTAATAGGAAATACAGTATTTTCACCATGAATAGATATTGATAAGTTTGAAGTTTAAATCATAAACGTGGTTACAGCCAACACATGCTGGTCTGTGTTGCGGCCACATAGCATAGATCATTATTGTTTCAGTTGTATGAGGCAAACAGAAACCAATTCTCATCTTCTTAACAAGCAGGAAATAAATAATATTCGAACTTTAACAAACGGTCTGAGATTTTCCAGTCAGGTTTTGACCCAAATGATTTTGGTTGTAAAACAAAGCATATTTTTTTTTATATAAACACAAACATGTGCTGTGTTTGGGATAAAGTGTTTAGAACTAACACAGACATTTGGCAGTTAGACATTACGAGCATTGCTATTCAGTCAACACACAGTCCTCCAAACTCTTGCTGAGCTTATCACCTCAGTTCAGAAAAGTAAATCAATACTATATGGCTCAGCAAAACCAACTTCACAAGCGAGGGAACGCCCTTTCTCATGCTTGGGCTCCCCTTTTCAATAAGCTCACTGACTTAAATGTCACTAGGTATCATTGAAATTCACAGCAATGGCTAGAAGCTAGGTAAAAACAGAAAGAAAGAAAAACCATTACCAGGTTATATGCTGACAGGCCTCTTCATTTCTGCGTGCGTGTCCTGAAGTTAAGCACTTAGCTTCTGTTCATATTTCTCTCTTGCAATAAAGAAAAATACCGTTTATTATTGCAAGGGGGTGGGGGGAAGATGAGTCACTGAGTGGGAACGAGGGCTGGAAACAGCACTTCTCCAGTGCTAAGCAGCAAGCCTTAGGTAACAGTGCTTTGTACACTCTTAGCCTTCCAGTTGATGCTTACCATTGGATTGTGTATTAATTATGACCAACCCATAATGCAAAAGACGGAAGGTTGCAAAAGATGTGCGGCATGGAAGTGTAGTGGTAAACACTGTTGCCTTGAGATCCCATCTTCAATTCATAGTCTAGACTCCACCTGTGTGGATTGAACATGTTCTCCCTGTGTCTGTGTGGGTTTTCTCTAGGAATGAAACCAGGCTATATACATTTAGTTCTAAGGAAAGTACAGTTTTTTGCTTACAGTAGAAATGAAAGTTTATAGTTCCTTAAGACTTTTCTGTATTTCTGAATAAATTTGACCAAAAATAGTCAGAGCTACATGTGATAGAGAATCCAGTTAAATAAATCATACACATCATTTATTTACTGAGAGGAATTAACCAATATTCCATATCTGTGAGTGACAAAAATATGTGAACCTTTGCTTTTTAGAATTTCCCTCCATACATAACAGCTTCAACTCTAAGATACTGGAGGGTTTCTTCACATTGAATCGCTCAGATTAACTTCACAACTTTGACCTGCCTATATAAAAGGATTAACTTTATTCTTGTTTAAGAACTCGTGGAATGTGTATTTAGGGTCACCATCTTGGGCATAGGTTTGCTGGTTACAGAACTAATGATCCCATGTTTACTTTGTCTATCAAAGATGCTTTGTAGCTGGGTTCATAAAGGCTGAATTTGCTAAAAGTGATACATTCTGGTGTTTGAAATGAGGCAAGACTGGCACAGCATGGAGCACAAGCACACAGACACAGACGCTGAAAACTGACACGCAACCTCAGAACAGGAAAACCAAGAAGCAGGAGAGAGATGAATAGGGCTCAAGATGGGAAATGGTAAGTATGGGCCAAGGGCTGGGGTTGATTTATCGCTCTAAATTTGCTAGCGTGTCTGTTGTGAATATTGTCACTGAATAGTAATAAACAAACAAACAAACTTACATTGTCCAAGTTGTAGTCATAACTTGTACAAATTACTACAAATACGGAATGGCCAAAATGTAAAAGGAAATACAACATCTAGGAATGCTGTATCTCTAGTGCTAGTACAGTTGATGGATGAAAATGTTCTCAGGGTTATAAGTTATCAGTCCCTTGCATGTGGGTTACTGCAGTATGAGCTATATAAAAAGCCTAGATAACCGAAAAACAAATAGTTAGGGGTGTCAACTTTGTTATCCATTTCAAATGTTAAAAATCCATTTATTCTACGTTATGCCACGTCATTGGTTTTATATACTTTTAATATCTGAATCCATGTTCCCCTGAACAAATGCTGATTCTGTGGTGACTATTTGCCCTTCTCTTACAGATAGGGCACTTTTTCATTCATCCGATTTGCGTTCATTCATCAGGGTACTGCAGCGTGGCAAGAGTCCGGACTCCGATCAACACGAAAATCCTTATCAATGGACCGGTGACGTCAATGTGCAGCTGTGACGCGCGGTCATGTGGTCTCGAGGGGGGCGAAATATAAAGAGGAGCTGCCCATGGTACTGAAAATATCTACAGCGCATCACGAAGACGTGAACTAAGCAGATGCTTATATCTTTCGCCGAGCATTAATTCAAACCCTAGATTGAGTCCCTAGAGGGAATTCACCTGCAGTAAAAAGAATAATTCTGTCCAATCGCGAAGTTGGAAGAACAAAGAGAGAAACCGCATCGGACCACGTCAGCGCCTGGGATTCCGGTAAGCCCTCATTATCATACCGAATCATAACAAAGTGCCGAAAACTTATTTACATTGACATTATCCGGTACTGGCAACTCTCAATAATTCATTATGATTTAACGGGAAAAGTTGCTTATTTTGTAAATTAAGCCAACTGCACAGAACAACTCGTTTACCTTTACTAATAACCGGGCTCTGAAATAAAACATTTTTAAACAATAAGGTGTATTTAAAAGCTCACGATCTGTAACATTGTTCTAAAGAGGCATTTAATGAAGCGCTTGGGTGGAGTCAAAAGTGATGCATGGTCACATCGCTCATCTGAATGAAAGAATGAAAGAAAGAAATGTGCTGTAAGTGACGCTATTACTGGTACATCATTGCTGATGGCATGTCATGATGATGCTGACGGGAATGATAATGATCATCCACCTTCCCGAAATACACTAATGATCTCTCTTCCCACTCCACGCTTGAATATACTTCCCGTCATCAGAGCATCATAAGCGTTATTTATTGCATGGTTCAACGAAAAATACGTGGTCGAATAAGGCACCGAATATGAACTTGATATGTGTGATAAGTTTAAAATGAAAGCTTTGACACTGGCACTGTTTCTTCTTATTTATACTGTATAAAATCGATTTTCCCATGTGGTATGTCCTGTTGGCAACACGACTACGTGCATCATCCAGCAGAGCTTTTATCTTGATAAGCACAGCTCAGGAGTGGTATGGTGTTCAGTTTATATTTATAGATCGCTAGGGCTTTCCCAACTTTTGAAAATAGCCAGGGTATTGGATTCCAGAAAGGGAAGACACCTTAAATACGGATACGGGGAATCAATCGTGGTATCCAGATATAAAACTGGAATATAATACCTGGGATATTTCATTTGATATATGGACATATCTACCTTTTGAGGGGCTGAACGAACTACATGAAATAAAAGTCTGAATGTTAATACATTTAAGTTAAGTTATATTTATCCATGAATACTTTTGAACCCCTTAAACATTTCAATAATAACCGATAAAGCTACATAGATGATGCTTTATTTAATCGCATCTGCCACTTACACTGTCAAAGTCATGTAGAAATGCTAACCTCTGCGGATTATTTGCCCCCAATCACCCCTCGGCATCTATAGCCCTTAAGCACTTTGTCCACGTCTTATTACCGCGGCCCTTGTAAAGAAGTGTTTTCAAACGATCGTGATTACATTAGAAAAGGTTTTAATCAAGGCAAATAAATCAGAATAACTCTAGACATCGATTATAATTGCTCTGCAGGTCTCGTTTTGTTCCGGCAAGGTGCTGTTTCCTTTGGACGAGCTGCCAGTGACGCAGTTTGTTGCTGTCGTGATTTCCCAGAATGGATCCTTCGTGAACATTGTCTCGAATTAACAAAAGTAGTATTACACTAGGTGTGATTCTATGCGAATTTTCCTAATATAGTTGGGCTGCTGAAATGCTGTAGTATTGTAATTCTGCAAACTGCGAACCCATTCAACAGCAGAAAATGACTCAGCATGGCATCGCTGGGGAATGTGGGGAAAACAGTGATTAGTCTGTGATCACTGAGGTTTTGAACCATTTTATCGTGTAACCCAATATCAGGCATTTCAAAATCTATCATCTGTGCCCCATTATGAATATTTTCTTTCTGGTCTGTCAGGTACTTCTACATCTCGTCATTACGTCCTGATCTGGTCATGATTGTGTGGCGACACGCCTCAAGACCTCCAGTCGTGCTTCTTTTGATCTTCTTCAGCTTTACATTCGAGAGCACAATCACCAGTCCTGTGACTGTAGACGTAGGTGGCAATCAACATGCCCCTGCTTCTACAAAAATGACCCAAACCCAGACCCATTCCACTCAAATGCGAGATGTTCAGGATGCAGAGGAAGATGAACTTTTCAAGGATGTTGACCCCAAAACCCTAGCAGCAGTCATCCTAGAGGCCATCAACAAGTCTCAGGAGGAGGAAATGAGTGAAGGTGACCAAAATGGAGGAGCGAAGGATAAGCTAGATGTGGAGAAGGAGATCCAGAGGGCTGACAGAGACCAGGAAAGGCACCAAGAGCTGGAAATGATGATGACAGCAGCTGGAGCACAGGGAGGAGAGATGGGAGGCAGAGAGGAGGATGAAGCTAGAAAGAGAGAAGAAGAACAAGAAGAAGAAGAAGAAGTAAAGCTCACAGAAAAGGTAAAGAGTCACACCACTAGTCAAGCCCTGCCAGTAAAGGAACAGAAAGAAGTTACAAAGGAGGTGGTAAACACAGAAGGGCAGAAAGAAGCTGAAAGGGGAACAGATGACAAACAGGAAGAGCAGCTGAATTCGGAAGAGCTGAAGAACCTAGAGAGCATGCTCGAGGAGTTTCAGAGTTACAGCACAGCAACAAAGAGAGAGCGTGATTCTTCATTTGGCCAGAGGGAGTCTCGTGGAGATTACTTCGACTATCTAGACCGTAATGGCCTTATGAACAATGAGATCATGCCTAAACCAAAGGGCTATGACTTGGCCCTGTCTAAAAAGAAGCTCAAGTGGCAACAGGAAAAGGAGAAGAACGAAAACCGGCCATTGTATAGAGAGGGAAACTTCATGGATGGTTTTAATGATGATATCAACATCCAAGAAGAAGCAAATGGGGAAGATGATGAAGAACTGCTAAGTCCTGAAGAGGAAGAAGCTAGGGCCATAGCAGAGCAGGAGGAGGTGCGAAGACAGGCAGCTGAGGCCCAGAGAGCCAAGGCAGAAGAAGAGAAGCTGGCAGATATTGCATCAGACATGATCTTGCAGTACATGGTGAAGCAAGATGGGAAGAAGTACAAGGACAAAAACGCTGCGGAAGACAAACGCTCGGAGGAAGAGGACTCCAATGATGATGATGATATTGACCCCCAAACTATTGACAAGTTGATTGAGATCTCGAGTAAACTGCACCTGCCTGCAGATGATGTGGTAGATATAATCAGTGATGTCGAAAAGAAAAAGAAAAAAGACGCCCCGGAAAACATGCAATGGCAGAGACCTCTAGTACCTCCTCCGGCACCTGCTGTCCCAGCTACAGTCTTAAGAACAACGCCTTCCTCAAAACCCCCTAAGCCTAACATAAACCCACTTAAAGCATGGTTTAAGGACAGGGCTTCTATTATGCCAAGTAAGCAAGATTTTTGGATCAAGCAGCAGTGGCCCTTTTGGACCTACCCCTCCTATCGGTTCTATCAGAAGCCCTACAGTGGCTATTACCCAATCTACATCCCACCTCCAAAGCCTAAACCTCGCTACTTTGCCAAGCCATCTTACTCCCTCAATGAAATTCTTGGGAATTCAGTGGACTATGACTTTGATTATCCTCTCAACCCAAGATACCGCCCCTGGACCCCAATTCGCTCACGGTCTCCTCCCTCCTTCCAGCAGAGTCTGTATTTCCCAAACTATATGGTCCCTCATCCTCGGACATTCAAAGCCATATCCATGCCAAAACCCCGGTCACCCCTGCTTCATCGACCAGCTTTCTATTACTCAGCCCCGGCTTCTATAGTCACCAGACAGGATGACTATTTCAACCAGGTGGAGCAGCCACAGCATGACAGTAATGAGGAGTTAGAGAACTTCATTGAGAAGGTTTTTCTGAAGCGCCCACGCATGTTTCAGTGAAAATGTAGACGTAGGGGAAAAGTGATTAGTAAAGTGGAAAATAGAAAAGAAACAAAGAAAGAAACAACCGAAAGACTGTTTTACCACCTCGCACATTTTGGTTTCAATTTGAGGACTAATTTTTATTTTTTTAAAGAATCAAAGTCAGGCACTGATTTTTCCGAAATCATTTATCTATTGACTGATAACCACTTTCAGTAATATTACTCCCTTGAGTTGAACAGGTTTTATTCTTCATTGAAAATGTAGGATCATGTTTCATATCAGTTTCCCCTCAAGCATGTTTCTTCTTTACAAAACTGATAAAGCATGAGAATCAAGTGAAAAAGGTTGATTTTGAATATTGTGTAGGGTATACACAGGGCTTAGATATTCAAATCTTAAACTCATTCTGTACTCCAAGAAGGCCTTTCCAAAATCTTTAGAGATGAAAATTCACTGGGACTTTTTCCAAGCCTTACTTTTTTATCATGTTTTGATCATTTGTAAAAAAAAAAATAATCATATATCCTTTTTCCATTAATTGTTAAGTTGAAAAGCAAAAAATCTCTCCATATACATATAAATGACCTTTAAAGAATGCATGCTTAAAGCATGCTTATTTTAGATCAGTGTCATATTGTTTGGAAATGTTTGGGGTTCTGTTCATTTCACCCAAGAAATGTACTGCCTCTTAACCGAACCTATAAGTATTCTGCTGAAGCATTTAACATGTGAATGCACTGAGACATGTATATAGATTTACTGTCAATAGGCTGATTTTTTTTTTTTTCCTTCTGATAAATTTTTTTACCATCCTTTTCTACGCAAAGACATTGACGATTGGTGCAGTAAATGCTCATACATTCCAAGTATTTCTAAGAAAAGCTATTTCATAGGAACTGTGTGAATACAGTTATTTATTGCCTTATTGAAACATATCCCTTTTGAGACTGGCAGCATTTTTGTCATAGGCATGTTTACTCCTGGTTATGGTCATTAGGGATGTAAACATTCATGTTATATCGAGCTACAACGCTACATGCAAAATTAAGCGTTTTGATAGTGGAAAAAATACAAATCGTGTTTGTTACTCTTAGTGAAATTTAATCATATTTTGATGAGTGATATGTTGTCTTGATATTTTGTGTGAGTATCTGTACAATAATAAGATACTTTCACATCCATGAAAGTGAAAAAAGGCATTGACAATCTAATTGAAATCGATCCTGACTCACAAATAACCAGAAGCTTTTGATCAATATTTATGATCACACAGCAGATCGGAGTCCAGCTGCAACCAAAATATTACTGGGTGTTGTCAGATTTACTGGTAAAGGATAACATGCCCAAGGCACCAGAACACCATGAGAACATAGCTATTTCATTTTCTCAGTGAACCCCATAAAATGGTGCGCAGTCAGAAAAAAAAAACAGTGTTTGAGAACATTTTCAGAGTGATTTCTTACCATCATATTTTTAACCAACAATGTTTAGGAGACATACAGGCAGTGTTACCAACAAAATCTATTTAACACCCATAACTGTGTAAACCCATAGAGAAGACCCAATTAGCGTTTGGCACGTTCTTAAACCCTCAAGTACACAAACTGTGTGGTACGTTAGCTATGGTGCAGTGAGAAAAATGGACAGACAGTAGAACACAAAGGAAAGGTTCTCAACATTTTAATTCTTTTAAGCAATTTTTAAATCAGAGTTCAGAAAGCTAAGGCATTCAAATGGACGAAGAGGACACAAGTGTCTGCACGTTTATGTGAACTTGCATCTAAAATGTGTTTCTTCTTTAAAGACATTATGAGCATACAAAAAGTCTAAAAAAAAAAAAAAAAAAAAAAGTACAAAAGAAATGTTTAGCGTACCAGTTAAAAAAAACTGTCAAGTCTTGTAGAAGAAAAATCAGCTGTTTGTCAGTTCTAGATGTACCTTGTATGTACCGTAATAAACATGCGTTTGCTGGATGTAAATAATCGCATGTTGATGACTAGTTTTGCTACGGAGATAAATAAAATGGACTATTTTTTATTAAGATTTGGTTATTTTGTGTGGGTCAAGGAAGATCTCTTTCTGCATTCAGCATCATCTAAACTGCATGGTTCACGATCTATATGCTTCTCTACTAACAACAGTCACAAATACAATTAAATAACAATGGTGTTGAAGTAGATTTTGATAAACACATTGATGATCACACAGCACTGCATTTTCAGCAAACACATAGTAAGTCCAAATAAAATGCATTCCCTAACAAGCATCCTAAGGGTATGATCATGGTCCCTTGGAGAATAGCCTTCCAAGTCGATCCTGCTAATGGCTTATGGTGTGATCGTGGTACAGTGCTGTAGGGAATAGTATTATAATAAAGCAATTATCTCAGCAAATGTAAGTAAGTAAGGACTGCCGGGCAGAATCAAAGGTTCTTAGCATGGAAGATGCTTGCTCATCCATTACATTTGCAGGCTTAAACTGGCAATAGATAATTATCAAATGTTTAAATACAGCACGACCTAGCAGGGAGTATACAACATTCATGTTCTGTACATGTTTAACTTCGACTAATTGTGTTATGAATAATTCAGTGCCTTGCAAATGATGAGTTTGCAGCCATGTGTGCTCATTAAAATGATGCATTTGGCTGTAAGATAATAAGAAATGTTTACAAATGTAAACATTTGGTTACAGTAACCAAACATCCTACTATAAGAACAAAAATCCTAAACAAGAGTGAGACAGGATGCAGTGACTAAGATAACCCAATAAAAAATGGAGATGGGCCACAGTGACATTGCAATCAACCAGAAACTAGGCTGCAAAACAACAACACTAATCAATAAGAAAAAGAAGAAAGAAGGCAAATAAAACAGAGGGAGATTAAAAGAAGGCAGAATGTGGGGGTGGCGAGGTTGATGAGAAGAGCATAGCCCACAGAGGTGCAGTGATTCATGCAGTCACGTGTTTGAGGTGTGAGTCATACTCCCTGTACTGCAGAACCTCCATCCACCAACACACACAAAGCAAGAGCTTTTGTCATGTTCACTATCTGAGGCACGGTCACTGGGTTCTTTCAGTACGAATGTAGTGGAATAGGCAACATTTCACGGTTGTTCAATTGAAATGTTCAATACTTTATCACCTGGTGAGTAGCAATGCTGGAAGGTACTCATCTGCACATGCTCTCACCTCACACAGCGTTTCCTTATATCAAGACAAATGCCCTTATATAAAATGATAAAAGAAGAATCAGAATGTCCATCCTCAGGGTCGAAAACAAAAAGATACCTCTGTAACATAAAGAAAGAACCCTCACAAATCAAAATCACCCAGTCGTCAACCCCCCTCACATACATCAGCAACTGATCAGTAGCTGGGAGAGACACAGCCTTTGCAAAATGAACCACATAAAGATCCTGACAGAAAATGGCAAACACAATCTATGACAATCTAAGGTAATGTTAGGTTGTGATCAGTGTGTGCGTTATGTGTGTGCTAATTAATATCGCTCAGAATTAGATGCTGTATCCAAGCCCATAAGCTTAATTCTGAAGGGTTGCAAAAAACTTGGCATAAAAAATTCATGCTGATGATTGTGGAGGAGCCAGTCCACGTGATGTGCAGAGGGCAGAGGCATTTGGTACAGTTTCAGGCACCACAGGATCCAAGCTGAGCAAAGTCTGATCAGTCGAGATACAAAGGCAAGTTGGTATAGACTGCTATATCGAAATCTCAATGTGATGTTTTATTGCTTCCTCTTCAAATTCCCAAGAATGTGGTTTGTGACAAGAGATAAATTACCCAGCTGTGTCAAATAGCAGCACAGTAAATATATTATTTAGCTTGTATGCGCGTAAGGCAAATGTTTGTTTGCTTATTTAATTCCACAATGGCTTCAACAGCCATTCACAACATGAGTAAGGTTACATCGATATTAGGCAGACATTCATACTGGGCCAATTTCAAGCAAATAATTCACCTACTACATGTCTTTGGTAGGTGAAAGGAATCTAAAGTATTTGCCGTGAAGGACATTTAATAAACAGTATAGACATAGCGTAGTGTCAGTGTGGCTACAGGGCATTCCATCAATTATGGTGAAAAGACGGTCCCTCTGGAATGTTTGGGTATTATTTGAACAAGCATGAAAGCATGGATTCATCCTGCCTTGTATCAACAGGTTGGCAGTGGTGGTGTAATGACATAGGGGATATTTTCTTAGCACACTTGGTGCCATTTACAAGTTGAACATTGTTTAACCACCATGACATTGTCTATCCCTTTATGACCACAGTGTACTCATCATCCGATGGCTACTTCTAACTTGATGACGCACCATGTCTCAAGGTTAAAGCCATCTCAAGCTGGCTACAAACTACATAAATGGCCTCCACAATCACCAGATCTCAATCCAGTATAGCACCTCTGGAATTTGGTGGAAGAACACATTTACATCACAGATGTTGAGCCGAACAAAATGTGCAGCAACTGCATGATATTTCCAGCACCATGTTGAATCTTTACCATGAAGAATTAAGGCAAAAGGAGGTTTAAAATGCTACTAACCAGATGGACCTAATAAAGTAGCCAGTAAGTGTACATGTAGTGCGTTTGCACATTAACACTGCTTAACCATTTATTAGGAACTGCCCGAAAGAGTAAATACCAAGTCAAAGTGAATCACAATTGTCAAGTCAAATCCTTTCTGACCTCAGAGGCCTGTGGTCAGAAACGGACACAGCTGAAGATGACAACATAAAATGTGCATCTAATAATGTGGTTAACGCTGTGTATATAATACCAGTAATGACTACCAGCATGATATGACTTAAATGTATGGGGGAACGATACGGTAAAAATATATCAAATATAAAAAATATCGCAATAATTACAGACATGATCATGACACACATTCTGATTCATGTCTAGTGATGGCATTGGTTACATTAAAAGCAACAGATTCTTTAAAACTACTATTGCATATTTAAAGATTATAAAAGAGATTCTTTTAATCAACATATGCTACACTTCATTCAATTTAACAGGACTAATGACACTATTTATAATTAAACATGCAGTGGTCAGTGTTCTTTAAGCACTGATAATTTTTTATATGCTCAACGATGGATACGGCCTATTAAGATATATATAAAATGCTAAAATGTCAGATTTTTCCCCACCCCTACTTCCACATAATTACCATGTAAGCTTCTTTGCTTTGCTGTGCTGAGAACTTTACCAAATAGTAAATGATGTTCGGTCATAAGAAAAGTCAACGAAAGAGGTGCTTTAATGCAAACGATTCACAAAAACAACTTTTACTTAACTGGAAAAAATGCACTATATAAAAGGCTGAAAGTGCTGGAGTATCTGAACGTTTCCTGTTCTTGAAAGTGCACATCCTGCAATTTCCCAGAATGGACTGACCTTCACCTTCACACAGACCTGAATCCCACTGAACATGCTCGAGATGTTCTGGGAAGACGTCTGGGAGACGTCCAGTGCCTCTTACAGCACTTGTTGAGCTGGACGTTGCCCTGGAGTGAGAGTGGCAGACTTTATTTTCTTTTCTGATCTTGTTTAATAAAATCAAATGCTTGCACACTACTTGCACATAGTATAATTTTACACATGCAGTGAAGTCTAAATGTTTACATTTTTCTGGTAACAGATGCCAGGCTGGTTTAAATAGGACACTGATTTCTAAAAGCACCGCTAAACACTGCAGAACAGGCCTCGTCATGGTCGACCAAAGAAGTGCACAAATTAGACATAGGAGCGCTGCCAGCATTGCTGCGTAGGTTAAAGGGATGGGCGGCTCAGCCTGTCAGTGCTCAGTCCATACAGCGTACACTGTATCAAATTGCTCTGCATGGCAGTCATCACAGAAGGAAGCCTCTTCTAAAGATGATGCAAAAGAAAGCCTGCAAACACTTTGCTGAAGACAAGCAGACGAAGGACATGGATTACTGGAACCATGTCCTGTGGTCTGATGAGACCAAGATAAGCTTATTTGGTTCATATGGTGTCAAGTGTGTGTGGTGGCAACCAGGTGATGAGTACAAATACAAGTGTGTCTTGCCTACAGTCAAGCATGGTGGTGGGATGTCATTGTTTAGGGCTGCATGAGTGCTGCTGGCTGTGGGGAGCTGCAGGTCATTGAGGGAACCATGGATTCCAACATGTAATGTGTCATACTGAAGCAGAACATGATCCCCTCCATTCAGAAACTGGGCAGGAGGGCACCAACATGATGACAACCCCAAACACATCTGCAAAGATGACCACTGCCTTGATAAAGTAACAGAGGGAAAAGATCAAGCATGCCTCCAGACCTAAACCCTTTTGAGCATCTGTGGGGCATTCTCAAACGGTAGGCAGAGAACCGTAAGGTCTCTAACACGCACCAGCTCAGTGATGTCGTCATGGAAGAGGATTCCAACGGCAACCTGTGAAGCTCTAGTGAACTCCATGCCCAACAGAGTTAAGGCAGTTCTGGAAAATAATGGTGGCAACACAAAATATTAACACTTTTGAAACAATTTGTCCATTTTCACTTAGGGGTACTTACATTTGTCGCCATCACTTTTTGACATTAATGGCGGTGTGTTGAGTTATTTTGATTTCACATTAAATTTGAGGGCACAGCAAGACTGACTACTTTACATTATATAATAGTGTCACATCTTCAGTGTTGTCCCATGAAAAGTTATAATAAAGTAATTACAAATGTGGGACGTGTACTCACTTTTGTGAGATACGGTACATAGACATTATATATGTTTGAGGGGTGGGGGGGGGGGGGGGGGTTCAAAACAACTTTCGAATTGAAACTGAACCCATGTAGCTGCATGTTTTGGTAAATCTACACTCTGCATGGCCTTTTCAGTTGTTGGAAATAAACTTTTAAATTACGAACATTTATATATAACTCTACGCGTATAACAACCCAATTAACAGAATAGACTGAACAGAGAACTGTTAAGTCTGACATAAATTATTCATGTGCATTAGACAGTTTTAAAAAGGTCAAACAAGAAAAACAAACAGTTTAAATCCCCCTTACATGGAGAGGAATTTGCGGCAAATTGAAATGCATTTAAAACAGTGAAGAAACATGAAATGCAATAGACAAACCACATTAGATTTAAAGTCAAAATGCCAATTGCCTAAATGTAAAACAAAGCACCAATGACATATTTCATCTGCCTTGACCTATTTACTAAAAACAATACAGGATGATGTCATACAAGATGACAAGGTCTATACATGATGAGAACTGAAATGCAATGCAGATGAGACTGGACAGTGACGTACATTAACAGGCCAAAAAAAAAAATAAAAAAATCAATTACAATGATTTAACACTTTGCGATTTCTCTACAGAAGTATGTTTTGATTTGTATTTAAAGAATGCCAGGCTTCAATGCTGTGGAATGCAATAGTAATGACTTGACCCAGTTTTAATATGTTTAAATGCAAATCTAAACACTGAAAAAAGAAAAGCAGCAAGTTGCTTGTTTTCTTAGTTAAACCAACAAATTCTGGCTTGTCTATGAATGTCAGGTGTTTAATTGTAATCTTGTCTGCATTGCGTTTCAGGCATAAACATTTGTACTACTGTAGAAATGAAATTCATTACATTTAACACTGAACTAAATTTAATTCTAACTCTAATTCGGTATTCCTTCTGAAAAGGCAAGATGACCAAGCTGGTGTCAGGATTAAATACAGTACAATTACATTTCAGTACAGCAGCAAAAACTTTTACGGTTTAGTAGTAGAGGTCAAGCCAGATGAATGCATTACAGGTTTTTATTCTGGCACATATTCAGCATAACACTTTGGGAAATTTATGTGACGCATGTCTTGCATTTTACACTTTTTCCACTCTCGTAATTGCATTTAAATTTTCTCGCAATTTCCTCTCCATACTTTAATGTACACAAACTAAAAGCCTATATGTAAATCCGATGTCTCTTGTTGGCTGATGCCATGGTTAAGGTGATCACAGCTCCATCTGATGTCCTTGGTAGAGGGAACTGCTAAAATGCATGTGACTCAGCACTACAAAATAGATTGCATCTATGTGTACGCCCACAGACTATTAAAAGGTCTCTGTAAGTGCATTAATGCATTTAAGATAATACATTTTGTGGAGCAGTGATGGCATTTTCTACCTACTTCGAAGTCATCGTTTGTTCTTAACAATAAAAGCGCCCAGTGTTTGTGGAATTAAGGCATTTTTTTTAAACGACCATTTCAACAAACTTGTTCAAAAGATAATCTACTAGAATGTTGATTATGCCTTTGCGGTATACAGAGGATTTACATTCAGTGTCTGTACGCTTCATAAAATGCACCTGTTAGCAAACAGCGGAGCTAAGTTATTAGGAGAAGTATCCACCCATAAAGTGACTAAATATTAAATCCCCATCCAAAACGCTTGTCAGCAAATCCTTAAATGCTCTTTAGAACCTATTTTTAATAGGGAATGGAACTCGAATTGCACGAATAGACCTTAGTTTTACACGAACTGAGTGGGTGAGCGTACACAGTTGTGCTAGAATGCAAAAAATTCGAAAACAGACGTTCATCACAAAATGCTTAAACACCCACCATGAGCTTGCAGTTTTCCAAGCGTATAAAAAAGGTACTGTTAATTCCACAGATCATTGTTGCTCTTTCATCAACTGAGAACTGCCAAAAAGAACATGCAAGGATTTAATCTGTAAATGAGCACTTTATAATAAGAGAAAGGCAGAGGAGGGGGGAAAAAGGTCAAGAGAGAAGGTTTTCAGGTTAATATAAAGCTTTTCTCATTCTCCCTCATACAATCAATCTTTGCTGTCATGGTGGCGCAGTCAGTTTCACTGCACCACTGTGACAAAGGACCGGTGACTCATCCACATACATGCTCCATCTCTCGCCATCCCATCTTTGCAGTCACTAATGTTAACGCAGTGTGTGCCTGTGCATGTATCCTTGCTGAAAGAATAAGAAAAAAACGAAAAACTCAAATAATTTTGACATTATAAATCTTTGTTCTCTCTGCAAGTGATAAACTAATTAAATTATAAACGTAGATAAAACTCACTTTGAACCTTTGTCATTTTATTATATGTTTAACATTTATACACAGCGATTCAAATAGCTGGAAGCTATCTGATGAGCAATATTCATATGCTAAACTCATAATTAAGGATTTAAGTCAATACACTAATTGCTACATAGTATTGTGTCCACTCCTGATTCTTCCAGTTTGTTATTCTTTCAGCTCTTCAAGCTAAATTTAATAGGACAAAGACGGTTGCAGTTTTCAAATGGCCATTTATTTATTTAAAAAGAAAAAAAAAAAAAGTTATTCTACATCAACTGGCTCAATGTGAAGCAGTACAGTGGTGCTCAAGTTTATGAACCCTTTTCTCCTACAATTCTGCATAAATCACCTAAAACATTATCAATTATTCATACGAGTCCTAAACGTAGATAAAGGTAATCTGATTAAACAAATCTGATAAAAAATTATGCTTGGATATTTAATCATTGAGGGATACTATCCAATGTTAAGTAGCTGTAAGTGGTACAAGAATGCGAACCTTTGCTTTGGGTGTCTGGTGTGACACGCTTGACAACCATGATAATGTATGTCCTGCCCTTCAGCGTGGAGGAATTTTGTCCTATTCGTCCTTACAAAGGAGCTTCTCTCTGGTATGTTGGTGGCAGGGCCGTCGCCAGAGCTCTTCAAGTGGGTGAGCATATGGGTTTACCTGGGTGGGCGGATTTAAGCGCTGATATAAAGCAATCATTAGCGGTAGTTTTCCTTCGGCTCCTTGGGTAGTGACTGAAGGTACTTGAAACCATTTTCTTTTATCCATTAAACTGAAGCTTAAAAAGCTAGGTTAACGCTCTGGATAAAAAGACTGCTCTCTGTTCTGCAAGACTGTTGTGCCCTGCTTATTAATTCCGTACTGCAACACTAGTAAGTTAGAGGCTCGCCTTGTATTGTTGTCTGTTTGGGAACATGCATGAGAATGAAATGTTTTATTAAATAAAACAGTAAAACATTGCTAGATAAATATGTGTGATTTTTTTCCCCACATATAAATTATTTCAAATATGAAAAAGATGGTGGGCCGGGGGGTGGGGGGTTTGCTAATTGGATGGGCACTGCACCCCAATGCCCACCCTTAGCCATGGCCCTGGTTGGTGGGCTTCTTCACGTGGAACATAACTGACATGGAGAGTCCATTACCTTTATTCTTCTTTAAACACTTCTTTGGAAGAATGAATTGTGTGCTTGGGGTTGCTGCCTTGCTGCATTAGCCATGAGATTTGAGATTTAGTTAACGAACAGATGTCCTGATATTTTCCTTTGGAATTTACGTACATTTCATGATTATCATTACCACCACGTTTCACAGATGGAATAAGGTTCTTGGCTGGAATGCAGTGCTCTAAAATGGTCCATTTTAGTCTCACCCATGTGTAAAACATTTTCCATGTGAGCTCTAGCAAACTGCAGAGGGGCAGTAATGCTCTTTTGGGAGTGTAGTGGCCATTGCCTTGCAATATCTACCATGAGCACATTGATGTTTAGTGTTTTCCTGTTGTCATGAATATTAACTTATCAATTTAGTTACTTAGAAGTTGCCCTGGATTCCTCTGTATTACATTCTTTTCACTTAAAGGGATCACTGTTTGGTGACCATCGTGGGAAAGGCAGCAAAGTTTATTCTCAATCTATAATAATGAGTTATTTTAAAGTGTAACAAAAAAGAAACAGCTGCGATATAGTGAATGCACTGCATGAATGCTCACACCTGCATCTAAATGTCAGTGCCAGCTGGTGCTTTCTTAAAGTAAAGTAAGCACATCAATCAACCATACCATTAATATCACCACCTCCTTTTTATACTAACTGCTGATTTAATTAGCACCACTTACCATGTATATTTGTGTGTACATTTTTATGTATATTTGTAGCTTCATTTCTTCGAAGAGGTTCAGATCTTTTTACTGGTGACTCGAATATTTCTTTCATGCTTGTCGCTATATAGCATTTGGTTCTTATATTTACATTATTTATATATACACATGGGTCATGCCAAAAATATTTGCTTTACAATTAGTGTAGTGCAAGTGGGAGTAGCCCAGTGGTTAAGGTACTGGACTATGAGCCAGAAGGTCCAGGGTTCAAATCCCACCTCTGCCAAGCTACCACTGTTGAGTCCTTGGACAAGACCCGTAACCCACCAATCCAGTTTATGTCAAAGCGTTGGTATACTTTCAGTCAAAGTGCACTTTGCAGCTCCACAGTTACAGACAGTAGTTGATCAGTTAAATATATCCAGATCACATAACAAGCAATTTCACAAAACTTCCCATGGACGTTCAGCAACACATACCTGTATAAAATGGACAAGGGTAAGTGTGTCTAATAGTGTGGACAGTCTAAAAAAAACTAGCCGCTGTGCATCATTCGCTCTTACCAGTGCAACATCACCATATCAGAGTCACTGAAGTGCTCATAATGATTCCCAAATTCCATATTATCTGCTTTGTGGAGGTCCTGACCATTAAAGGTAAAAAAAGGGCTAAAACATCAATCAGAACAACAGATTACATGCTTTATGAAGCTATATATGATATTTATATTAGAAGGTTAGTGAAGAGTTTATAGGTGACATGTTACATGTACAAAAAATGAGTGACTTTATGCAGTCCAAATGTTAACACAGCCAGTTTATCTCAAAGCAGTCTGATAGAGTTAAAAGTCAGTCAATAAACATAAACATAAACATTAGAATATCATTACCTTGGACTGTTCTGGAGGGCAAGGAGTTGGCCTGACTTGTTGGGGAAGTTGGATTATGAATTTGTCCTTCTACTGTCACTGCTTAACTATGGATATTTTATGTCTGATTTCATTATCTGTAAATATACAGCCTGATAACAGTGAGTGTGGCTAAAAAGAATAGAACACCAATTAGATACCTGGGCCATATCTAGGTCTGCTCAGTTAAATAATAGAATTGTCTAAAATGTAAAAAGTTTCATCTATGCAATGTAAAACAAACAGAACTGTGTCAAACTCCGTTAATACAGGCTAAAACGATAACAAGAAAAAGTATATGCATCCATTATCATTCTTAATGCTATGTTCCAACAGAACCTGCCGCAATAGTTACCTCTTCATGGATCTGATGAGGAGGCACAAGAATAAGAGATTTCACACAGAACAAAACTGCACAACTGTACTCAAAACACTTTTTTTTTATTTCCAGCAACACATTAAAAAGCTTATTTTTTAACCTTATGTCTTAACTACGTCACACTTGATGCCAAACTCGCTATTTCTTTTTAGTCAAGTACGGAAATATGATTCCCTTTTTATTCCTGAACTACACATTTCCAGTCAGAAGCATCTTTTCGAATAGTAGGAAGTAAGATAAAACAGGAAGGAGGTTAGGTGCCTTTGTGGGTGTGTTTTTTTTTTTGCCTTGTATTAAAATACACATTCAGAGAGTTTGCAGATGTGGTCCATAGAAATAGAACAGAATGAATAGACTACAATCAACAATCTATTCAATACTCGACTTGCTCACAAAGTCCTTTCAATATTCTAATTCTATGCCCCGTGTCTCACATGCGCTTTATTTTTAAATCTGGCTCACCGAACACTGCATCGTGCAAGCAAAAAGGGCAGAGCACTCATAGTCCTCTCACTCAATATAGAAACATACATACACACAGTCTTATTGTGTGGTCCTGACACTGCAATAGCCAGCAGTTAGGCATGAACGATCAGCCACGTATTTTGCATTACATTTAAAAATAGACTGAATGAATGGTCAATCTGTCCTGAGCAGCAAAAATATATGTATTTAAGAATATATCAATTTGGGGCTTTTAGGAATAAATAACTGAGGCTCACAGACCAAAGCCTGACCAAAAGTTGCGCAACCAACTTTTGTTAAAACAGTAAGGCTTGATGCCCTTTCAGTTCCTTACAAATAAAACTGCTGACACTCACAACTGTCTGTGATTAGTATTCAGTGTAAGTTGTCTTCAGAAAAGACACATCTGCCTTTATAGTATGAATACAAATGGGGACTGAGAAGTACAATCACATGCTGAACTCAGTAGTATCAAAATTATACACACACTCAATCCATCCCTCTATCCCACGTGTCTTTGCTTATGTTGTCATTAACCCTCCCTCATCACACACCTTTTAGTAAAGTCCATCCCTTCACCCTGTGTAGCAGTAGTACCTAACGTTGTCACTTTAATCTTAGTTGCTTCTATGCCAGGCCCATCTCCTCCAATACACTCCTTGGAGATTCATCCTCCTGAGACAGACAAAAAAAAAAGATTGAGTTTAGAGACTTGTAAAAAGTATAATAAATATACTTGTGCACCATTTAGCATCTGCACGACGTTGACCGGACATGGCCATAGTCACGTATTCTTTCTAGGCTAGGAAAATGTAAATATGCACTAGAAACTACATGCAAACGATAAGTAAACGCATCACAGATACCGCCGAAAAACACGAGTGAAACGCTACGATCTATACGGCATTCCTAATGCCACCGCAGCCGAAGCCTAAACCGTTATAAGCGGGCCAAAACTTTATTTTGATTTACGGAAATTCACAGTAATTATAGAAGAGACGGTAATGTGCCGTTACGACTGTCTAGGGGAAAGTCTTAACAATTAAGAGGATGGTGTGATGATCTGACACTTCTGCTTGAAGGAAGTTTGATAGAAGATTGGTAGACAGTTTTACAAAAAAAACCCACAAAAAACAGCCGGATGAAACAGAGACTCAACAAGTAAATATGATCATTTTATATAGTTAAAGGTTAGAGAGAATACACAGGTAATGGAGGAGTATTAAGGAGTACTAATTACAATAGGACAGGTACATCCGAACACCATTTACCATAAATACAAACACGAGTAACTTACAAAAAAGTATCTAAACTCATCCACTGAGTTAAGAACAGTCTCTAGACCAAAAGCGAGCTAACAAGCAAGTGAATGATTCTGATCTTTAACTCCCACCTCTGCTGGTGGATCTATAGCAATGACTGGCTGTTGAGGTTACCTGCCAACTGTTTTGTAAGTACCAACTTTTGTAAGCTGCTCTGGATAAGGTTGTCTGCTGAATACTGTAAATGTAAACAGTTTATAGCCACAATGTCTAGAGTAAAAATAAAGATTTTCGGTTCCTATTATAATTTATTTGGGATGCTGGTTCATTTGTCAGATGGACGTTAAACAGCGCGTTGTACACTATTTTTAAGCGTTTTATAAACATTGTTTTAATATGCAGTCTACAGAGTGAGTAAAAAGCCACAGGACACCCTTTTATTTCAGAAACAAAAGGGAAAATGACATATGTGAATACCACAGCAAGTAATGGGTGACTGGGTCTATATTCTAGGCCACATCTGAAACGTGGCAGTCAGCTTTTTTAACCCCCAAATGATGATTTTGAAGCCTGGGAAACACAGCTGCCGTATCATAGCTGCAGACTTCAACCGACATCCGTCCTCAACAAGGTTTTGGCAGTCTTTGCCAAAAGTTTACAACACAGCATGCGAAGTGTCCTGTGACTTTTGACTCACCTCGTACTCTCCACTGCTCAGTGCTGACTTATTCACACCACACAGCACCTCTTTCAGCTTTGCCAGACGAGGCCGGATCCCTGGCGACTGGGCTATTTTTTATTTATCCTGAGCCTTGAAAACTGACCTTGGACTGGTAGTTTTCCAGTTTAGTTATTTTTGCTCACAATGTTAGGAAATAAAGCTTAGACAATGTTCTTGGTTCATTACAAACTTCAGCAACTATACAACTACATGAGTCATTAGTAATGCTTGGTTTAAAAAATATATATATATGTTTTTGTGGCCAATCAGCTTAATCACACACATTTAAGTAAATTTATTCTAAGAAAATAAACCCACTTTCATTAACCACATTACTGACTTTTCTCCATTATGTACACTCTGCACCCCTTGCCTTAGTTTGATCAAGATTATAAGAATACTAAATCATTTAAACTACACTGCTCAAAAAAAAATACAGGATATTTCATGTTACTGTTATGAGCAGTAAATATTTCTACTTAACGTTAGTACTTAAAAATATGAGCTGAACTATGACATTAATAAATATTTAAAAAATATATAGAATGTAATTTCTTTTTTATCTCGACTAATTTGCACTCAGACTACTAAACGCCTTGGTCTTGCCTACACTACAGGGGATTGCTTAATTCTGCAGTCACTTACCCACTTTGTGCGGACTTGGAATAACATCTGAACCAGAGGCAGATTTTGAAATCACGAAGTTACCAAGCCATTAACATTTCTCCACCACACTTTATTTACCATCCTTTTTGGGCCAAACCCACTGGGAGTGCTACAGTAGTGTTTTGAAAACTTCATTTGTTTGCATAAGGGGTTGTTTCTGACACTCCTTCCAAAAAGTTTGCTGGCATGGAGGTGGTGTCTGTTTGCATTTTGTTAAGCCAAAAAATGTTATGCAAAACGCATTTGTGTGTGTGAAAGGGAAACGTCTGTTCTCTTACATTAAAGATCACTACCATTGCTGCAAAATTATTGAAATTTGTAAAGATGTGTGTAGTCCATCTATCTCCCTAGATACTTTGCTAGTTTACACTATTTTGTAATGGTCAGAAGCCCCACTGAACTGCTATTTTGGTGGTGGATCATTCTCAGCACTGCAGTGACACTGATATGGGGGTGGCGTCTTAGTGCATTTTATCCTGAAAGAATCATGAGGAAGATATAACGTTGCTGCTGGAGTTTTTAAACATACCATTGCTGGACTGAAAATAGTCCTCCTAACAAAAATGTCCAGCCATCAGCATCCCGTAGAATATAATAAAGCATGGCTAACACAAACTGTGCAACAACAGAATAACTGGGCATCTACAAGGTGGAGCAATATGGTAGATGGGTCTAACAGAGTGAGTAGTGTGAACACCGTCTAAAAACTGCTGTGCCTGATCCACTCACGCCAGCATAGCGCACACTAACATCATCACCACCTCCAGTGTCTCTGCAGTGCTGAGAATGACCTTGAGAATGATAGTAGCTAAGCTTTGTTGGCATTGTCAAGATTTTGACCATTACAGAAGAGAGTAAAAGGAACTGACATTTATGAAGAAAAACAGTCAAATACAGTCTGCAATTGCACACAAATTGAACTGAAAGTTTATTTTATAATGGTAAGTGAACTTTTAAGATGTAGAAATGAGGAGGTTTACCCAGTAAAGTAATTGGTGAGTGTATGAAACCTTTGCAGCCGTTTTTATTCCATACCCACTCACCTCTTGCAGAAGGTCTGCCTGTTCAATAGCCTTGAGTACGCTCTTTTTGGAAGTGTCCTGGATTTCTCCTCCCATAAGAAACTCATCCAAAATAAAGTAAGCCTTCTCAAAATTAAAGATGATATCAAGCTCGCACACCTGTAGGAGACAAACGAGGGAACAAAATGATGCATGATACCGCAATCATAATGGAATATGGCATTCACAGTCATAGATCATATTCTAAATGGAGCTACATCCAACTTAAAATGTGGTCTAAAGCTATATACCAGTCAAAAACAACAAATGCACAAAGTTTTCTCTTATACTGATGATTCACCAAAGACCAGCGTCTAGTTTGCTACATTTTGCACTGGAGCTACGAAGCTATAGAGGAATACATGACCCATGCATAACCACTAAGTGATTACATCCGAGACAATGGCATACCTCTGTCAATTTCCTTTTTTGCTAAACAAAAAGTACAACAAAATTATTTATTCATTCAGTTATTTGTTTGCTTTACATCACAATCTACCACTCCGAGATTTGCCACATTAGGACTTCAATTACTTCTCATAGTTATTATGCAGCTATTATAGTGCTCAATATTAAGCATGAATTATCCATTTGAGGGTATTTTACTGCTCCTGAGGTGTCATAATCATTATAGTCCTTTAACTGTGTGCACTCATGTTTATTTTTTCTGTGCATTTTATGAGGGCTTTTGTGTCGTTTTGGTCCTGTACACCAAATGGATGGGGAAAAAATCCATAACACAACAAAGAATGTTCAACAACTTCACTGTGCATCACACATTTCAAATAAAATTACAATTTATTTGAGACGTCTATGCAAATAAGGAATCAGAAAAGAAGATACTTATCAGGTAAACAGGAACAATTATGTAATATAATATAGGATATATAAGATAAAACAGACGGAGATAATATTCTCATTTAAAATGACACCAAATAGAAAGGATTAAAATCAGTGCAAGAAAAAGATGGAGTGTGAGATGAAAGAGCTCGAATTGACAAATGACTCACGCTGCCAAAGTACTTATCCAGCAGCTCCACAAAGCGATGGATGACCTCTAGGGTAATCAGCTCATTGTCCTGCTCTTCAACTGCACAACAAAAATACAAACTGGCATACCTAGAGACACACATCAGTGGATAAAAATAAGGTAAGAATAAAGGGAGTTCTTCTGGATAAGCAAGCATGTTTAATCATTTTGCTGCACACTTCTACACATTCACACCTTGGTTTGCATTGGTGTACTGCACACAGTATGGAAAGAAACACAGAGAATGCTGAAAGCGGTAAGAAAATGAGACTGCAACAGCTGGTCCAATCAGTGTGTCTGAAAAAAACATCTACTGCATGTCTATAAATGCACAAAGCAACAGACAAATTGCTTACTATTGTTAATATTCCTAAAGCACCAACGAACATGCTGACGTTTATCTGCAGACTATTTGCTTCCTGTTAGAGCCCCCTGGTGGTTAGAAAACATAAAGCATGGCACAAAAGCACTGTAATAGTTACATAGTATATAGGAGAGTTTAAAGAGAGTCACATTTTTCAGTCTCGGTTGATTTTACACAGTCTGTTTTATACAGTTGGTTACACGTGACAAAACAAAGGAATTTATTCATTTGATTTTATTTAATGTCGCTACTGGCATCAGTGCTCAGGTTATAGGTTATAACTACACACAAGGTTACATCAGGACTAGACCCACACACCCATCGGAAACCAGAATATCCAGAGTAAACCCACACAGACACCACACAGAAAGGATCCAGACCGTTTCACCCTGGGATTGAACTACGGACCTTCTTGTTGTGAGGCGACACTGCTACCCACCGAGTCACCCAAACATAATGGAATAAACCAAAAATTAAGACCATTCTTTGACTTCGTATTTAGAATTCTGTGATGCATTTCCTGATTGATTTGTGGCGAGACGTTGGACCACTCCAAGCAGAAAATTTTCCAACTCCTTAAGGGATGGAGGCGGTGGATAATACCCAACACTCTAGAAAGCAGATGATTTCATAAAAGGTAATGACTCAATGCCGGATTTTAGTAACAACACTTATACAATGTGTTTATGGAACTTTTTATACTCTGGAAAACAGAATCATCCTTTGTGTTTACATCATATGGAGCACCAGGTCCAATACAACTCCCCTGGATAGCTTGCATTAAAATTACCTTTATATATATATATATATATATATATACACACATATAAATAAATAAAATACTACATATCAGGCCTTATAGTCTACAGTACTGCACAAAGATTACAATTAGATATAAATTTGTTAGAAAAGTTTTCACAGTGGTATGATTATTATTATTATCATTATTATTTCTTAGTCCCTTTATTAGAACACAACCAGAAAACAGCTTCTATAATCTACAGTGCCAAGTATTTAGTGCGAGTTATACCTGAGCTATAGCAGCATCTGGCATGTTCAATGGGGTACTAAACTGACCCTACTACAGTCCTAAGAACTTTGATCAGGAATAGATTTTTGGAAGGGTAACAATATGAAAAGGCTACAATATGCTAAAGTCAGTATTGTAATCCTCAAGTCCAGTCTCATCTCAGTCTTTTTCTAGGTGCAAGTTAGACTCAGAAAAATTAGGGGATACCTCAAAGTGAACTCTCCCATAATAAAATATCCCCTAAGTTTTGTGAGCAGTGTAGTTGTTGTGACCAGTCGAGTCCAGTGCATCTGTCTGTGGTCTTAATTATAAACCTTTTCCCCTTATCGTTACTGAATTTCAATCTATTCAAGCAGAATAGCTTGAATAGCTTATTTTGAATAGTCACTAAACACTAAAACTTGGTGAGAAAATTTGTCCACTTGTTTTACTTCATCAAGCTAACAAAATCTGGAATTATTATTATGCTTTATTTTATCATAGTTGTTGTTGGCTATTATTATTATTATTATATTCCACTGACTTTATGAAGTGACTTCTGATTGAAGTTCACATAAGGGAATAATCACCATCATTTGCTTCCAAATGTTTCCTTACCTTTTTTACAGTTTGATCAATACCAAAACATAATAATAATTCATAATAATTTTAGGCTAAGCATGATGTTATATTTTACGAAAAACATGACATAATATAATATATAATGAATGCAACTTCAATTACAACCAATTATTTTTCTTTTTATTCTTGTATGATCAAAATAATCTTAATCTGGTCTTGACCACAACACCAGCTCAAAAAGATTGGCATGTAGAACAGTGGAAAAAAGTATAATGGCATGATGAACCCCAAGTCTAAAATTTGTTTGTCCCCCCAAATTGGAGATTGTCATTACATCCTTGCTAAACAACAAATCTAATGGATTTTTGTACAGTGCGCCATGTATGGCAGAGCTGCCATATGAGGGTATGTGTGTGTAAAGAGTTCGTCCTGTACACGCATGGTAAAATTAATTCTGATGCCGTATTCATACAGTGACTTCAACAGGCTCATGGCCCAGTCACACAGAAAAGTGGTTCGAGTAATGTGCGCCATGTCTTGGTGTGACAAGTGATTCCTCACTGACGCACACAGTAAGTCATCACCAACATCTGATGTGACAACTTGACATCCAGAGTGAACTCCCACACCACCGTCTTACAGCAGTGCAAACAGTTAACGCACTGTTTGCACATGGCTTCAGATTGTGTACATTACACAACATAAAAGAACACAAAGTTTCCTGGCAGCCTAAATGTGCAGGAGCTTCATTTGCTTTCAGGCTTTCATGAAAGTGAACTACATACTACTGTACATGTAGGTCTCTCTAAAAATAGCATTTCTTTTTTTACACTGCTGTGTTGCACTGTCCTTTGTTTTTTAGGTTATCTTTTTAAGGTCAGTACTCTTGGACTGTCCAAGGGAATTATTCTGTGCAGCCTACATTATTTTGTTATAGTTTTTGCATTAAACAAGCAAATAAAAAGTCGTTTAAAAAGGTATATTATAAAGACAAAAAAAAAAACAACTTCTTAAACAAACCACTGGATTAGGTTTTACATGCCATTTGTATGCAAAATATATAATCTAAGCCTAAAACCAAACGTTGGCGCTTCAGTCTTAAAAACTGAACAGCTCCTTGCATATTTCAGTATTGTTTAGTATGGTGTTAAGTTCTCTAGAAAGGAAAACATGTAAAACAACCTAAACTGCATATGCTTGATATGATAATAAATCAAAGGATATTAAATTAACTCGTGATTACATCTGAAGCACTCTATACACATTCATGGTGTCACTGCACCTTTTGTAGACTATCTTTAGGTCCCTCCATTCCAGGAAGCTGCACATTTTGGGTTTTCTGGCCAGTACCACTTGCATGAGCTCTCGCACCATCTTCTTCTTGTCACGCTCTGCTGTGGCTGTGTACCACTTCTGCAGACGCAGCTTCCCCTGCCGGCTAAACAGCAGCATAAAACGCATCTACGGCACAAAGAGAAGGCAAGAGGCAGGAAGATAGAGCAGGACGAGAGAGAGAGAGAGAGAGAGAGAGAGAGAAAAGGAACATGGACACAGTTACTGTTAATTCATCAAAAAAGAAATAATACTTTTTCAAATCTATATGTGCACGCTCCTTGTAAAACTGAAACATTTGTAGAAGCAGAGCATGCTATTGTAAGATCAGAGTAAGGTTTAGTGATGCAAAACTACACATATAGGTCATCAAAGCAATAAAAAAGATGTATTAAAGCTGGATGACTGAGAGGAAATAAACTTACATTTCAGTTTTACCGAAGTCTAAGGGCAGCTTCTGTTTTTATGTAAATCGGCTTTGCAAATTTGTACTTTTGACTGAATGAAATTAATTGTTGACAGCACAATAAAAACCTGTACATTTATGATTACAGGGAACCGTATTATAAAGAGTAACTACAGGATTGTGTCTTGCTGTAGTTCTTTGTGTTTGTAATATTTTAATCACAATATTTCAGTTAAAACAATACTTCTCTTTAAGCCTAGTACTTAAAAGACTTCAGAAATGAACTTCATGCTTCATCAAAAGCTGTAGGAGGTTGGTAGCTGCGCAAAAATGAGCTGGTTGTGAAAAGCGCATGTGAAAGTACATTTTGTGGGCTATTCTATATGTGTAAAACAAAACCATCCTACTGTGGCTAAACGCAGTGAACAATGACCTAGGAACAGCCTAATTTTTACATCTCACTACACATTCTTGGTTGATTCGCGTGTGGGTTATTTTGTTTATAAAATGGTTTATTATTGGAGAAAGGTTCAAATAAACCCTGTGACTTATATTTATGTATCAGCATAATTCTATTTGACTAAATTAACTATTTCAGCATTTTCACACTTTTATATTTTTTATAATGTATTGAAATGAAGGGGGAAGCTGTTCTATTCTATTTGCATTAGGGATGTAACCATGCACCGCTCACGACTCCATTCCCGATACGTCTCGAGTACGAAACGAGTTTGTGATTTATTTTCATTTTATTAATTCTATAATTTCCAATCATTTTACATAAGATTGTGCATTCTACAACATAAACAGACCACATCACATCACATCACATCGTGCCATGACGTATCATTACAGCCCTAACTGGCAGTACACACAGCGGTTACGTCAACATAGGCGTTAAAGAGATTTGGTAGTGTTTGGCAGTCGTTTTGGTACAATAAATAATGTAGCGCTTAGCTTTTCTAGGTAACAATTTCCATGGTTTATCCAGAGCTTCATATAACATGCACGTCTAAAACGGGCTCATTCATGCACTTATCTCAGCAGAGCTGCGAATTCAAGGGCTGGATAATTAAAAGCTGAATAACTCACTATTACTCACTATTACTCACACACTCACTATTACTAAAAGACAATGCATATAATGAAATGCAATAAAAATCAATACACATTCTAACATCACGACCAAATAAAACTGTGCAGACAGAATTACTGAATTGTCGTAGTACTGGAAAGCTACATTAAGAACTTCGTAGGTATTAAATTCTCTCATCTAACGAACTATTATCATTTAATTGTAGCATTATTGTAGTGCCACTCTGTTTCTTGCAAATCCTTTTGTACCACATTTTGCTCCTAATCAACAACCAAACAACCAGTATTTGACAATCCTGAGTGAGACCAAATCTTACTTTAAAGGTTTACTTAAAAACACAAAAGTAGACATTGGCTTCTGTATGGCTCAGTCAAAAAAACTGTGTTCCTTAAAACGTCTGTAGCTGCAATCTCACTTTAACATGCAAGCAGTGGAAAAATGTTTATTACATTACACAAGTTCTTCTAATTATTACATTATGCATTTTAGAAACTATAATCATTATGAATACTTAGGAAATTATCTTCACCCCATTTTAACCTTTTAAACTAAATTAGAACTACAAATAATTAACTGGCTCTTACTATTATATAGCCATGCATTTACATATTTAACAGAATTCTACATTTCACAGAACTCCCCTTAGATTTCTATTATATTTATAAAGTAAAACAAAATCAGTGTATTAATCATCCATACAATACAATAGTGGACTGTGGTAGGCCAGTGGTTAAAGTACTGGACTATGGATCAACATGTCCTAGGCTCAATTTCAGATGAGCAGTGGTCTATACAGTATTTCCCCCTAATCAGTACTTACTATGTAAACATCCCACGTGATTTCAAAACCATGTGAATGTGATTTAAGCCATAAAATGAAAACTAATGACAGCTAAAATGAACAGACAATGTGATGCTCTGAGAAACACTCTGCTTTGGCCCAGTGCAGATGTTAAAAGTAACAGACAGATACACCAGTCAGCCATTTCAAACCTGTACCGATTGGGACTCATCAGTCGAGGCGACTATTCGGCATCGCTCCAAAGTCCAGCTCTGACCCTCAAGCCCATTGTACATGCTCTTGAGCTCCATACTCAGCAGGGGGAGCTGCTCTACATGACATGACATTGTGACGTGCTCTGCTGTCCACTCCGACCAGATGGAACAGTATTTTTTTGGTTCTTGCACTTTCAGGAACCTTGGCAAATGGTTCGTCCCTCTACAAGGTGTTGACTTGGTCTCCAAGTTCATCAGGTCTCAATTCAATCAAGTGTACCCAATTTTAGCCAGATGGTTTATAATGTCATGGCTGATTCATGCAAATGATCAAGATAGCACCAAACAAAACTGGTCAGCTTCAGCTAGGTAAAATGTTCCAGGTATTTTTGCACTACCAAAGCTCAGTTTAAATATCATCCATCATTTCTAAATCAGATGAGCAGAACCTATTTACATCACATCTCTAAAATATTTGAGTGCTCGTGATCACAGCGCTGCTCCCAAACGTGCTGGCCTACAAACACTGATCTCCACTTCACTGTCCCATAGATTTATTTAACTTGCAAACTGGGATAAAAATTCTTAATGCAAATGCCTGAAATATAATAATATATAAAATATGTTGTTGCTCTTCAGCTTCTGATTTTGTGGCTTCTGATTTTTTTAAACAATTCCTTGGATTGATTCATGATCAATTCTCTGTGCGATAAAATGTGAGCCTACATGTTTTTAGCAAAAACAGTGTCTATTTTAGGTCCTCAGATTATGAACACAATGTAATATAGTTGAACATGGTCAAATAAATCACAGTACAAACTAAATGAATATTTGTTTTTTTCGTACTTAAATAAAAAAAAATGGATGTTTATTCTCAGTAACGGTCGTGCTGTTTAGTTGAAAAGCAGTAGCACTCATGCATTAGTTGTCAAATTCCTGGAATTCTAGTAAAAATGTGCTCCAGTGTATTGCTGGTGTTTCCACTCTTACAAATTGTCATTTACACATTACAGAGAGATCTGAAACGTGTGTCATCTTTTGTCGTAAAATGAAGACACACTTTGGACTGCTTCTTCCTCTTTGCCATGAATTCTCCTTGTTGCAAGTTTCCAGCCGTGTAGCTGGAGCGTTTGACGTCATGATTGTCAGATTTTGCAATGCACAAGTGTCAGAAAAACAAGCTGGCATGAACTGATTGAAACTGATCCTTGGGTCCCACCAGTATTCCAGTCCAAGTGCGAACACTGGCAAGACAAAAGAGTCACCAAAATCTTTCTTCTGGCAATATTTTACAAGAAATTGCTTGCACAGAGATGGTGTTTAATAACGACATCGAAATCTGGTCTCCTCAAAACGCTAACAAATTTATCCATGTCACTTGAAGTTCACCGAGGGGGGGGGGGGGGGGGGGTTGTTTTATTTTG
>JAUZST010011300.1:0-28960 GCA_034779995.1 Parotocinclus haroldoi | reverse complement strand
TAAAGTGGCCTCCTTTACCCAGCCACAAGCATGCCAAACGTCAGTTATACAGAAGACATTTGTGTTGGCAGAAACCTTTTTTGGGTATGAGGAGAAGAACATGTTGGTTTATGATGCAAGTGAACTGTAATTTCCTGTCCTAGTAGAGCTACAATTAAAGCATTTATATCCTTAAGAAAAGAAAAAAAAAAAAAAAAAAAAAAATCACAGACAAAAAACGATTCAACAAAGATTACATGGCTATCATATTATACAGTGTACTGTAATCTTAAAAGACCGCTAACTGTACACCTCTGCAATCTAGCCATAAACATCTGTTTCACAATCTGCAGTGATATCGTTAGTGATAACTGGCTGAAAAGTCATTTCGGTCCGGTTGCACATAAAATGTATTTCGTTGATGCACCGAGGACTAAATAAAACTGGAACAAAGCTTGAACTTATTTTTTGAGCTTTAGCGCAGCTAAATCAAATTTGGTGCAATCAGTATCTATGGTGATATCTGTGCATTTTAACCAACTAAGCGGCACCGATTATTATTGTTTTCCTAACCAAGTGTGAAGGGGAATGCTAAAGATAAAGAATTCAGAATCCTTGAGCTTGGGAAAGGCGCTAGATAAGTTCAAACTGTTATTGCAAAAAATGACAACACAAAAAACATTCTCCTAATGATAAGTAACTACATTCTGCAGACAAGTAAAAGTGTGCTTGTTAATTTCAGAGTGCAATTATATTTCAACCATTACAGGGATATGCATTAACAAAATCTCACACAGGAAATATGTTTAATTTTGGTTACACTGAACACAGCCTATATGGTGCAAAGCTGGGTTGAATTATTGGGATCTGGAGGTACTATTTCAAAACAACATGCAAAAATTAGCTGAACTTCTGCTGGACAGCTACTGTTAATCTGTCAAACACAAAATCTACAACTGTACATACAAACACAGCCAGACCACAGTATGCATCTCATCAAACCAGCTTACTTACAGTGTCGATTGTTCTTTGCTGTTTTCGTACATCTAGTTTTACAGAAAGAGGGAGAGAGAACACAATTCAACACAACCGAAAGTGTACAATATGCAAAGCACGCCACATAGAGGTGGCTGCACACCAGTGTTTCCATACCATTATAAATGTAAAGTGCATTGTGTCCCACATGGTTTCAACATCTGCATATTAATTCGTCAATTTCAAAATAAAGCTGTATGTTATCCTGGAGCTAACACACCTTCTGGCCATTCCCTCAAGCCTGCAAGCTGAGAACATCCATGTTATATATAGGCTATACTAGCATAGTTAGGTTCAATTACACTGATAAAAACGATGATATCAACATAAATCAAGGCATTTGGCCAATAGCCTTATCAAGAGTGACTTACAACTTATTTTACATGATGATACAAATGATTTACAACTGTTACAGTACAAGCAATTGTGGGTCAAGGGTCTTGATCAAAGACTAAACACTAACAACTTGGCAGAGGTAGGATTTCAACTCTGGGCCTTATGGCCCATTTTCTATAACCTTAACCGCTTGCTCACCACTGTCCTGTAATTATAAGACCCACAGGGAACTGCATACCATGTACATATGGAACAGAGTGGTAAGTAGGCTTTTGCTCACTTCTGCTCAAGAGGATTTGGTTCAAGCTGGGAGGAGGTTCAGTGATGTTTTCTGGGTATTTTAAGTATGTGAAAACGCTGGCTGAGGACAATTAAATTTTACCCACAGTGTCTAGATGATGAGGGTAGATGGGAAGCTGCTAGACAACCTGGTTTTGCCTTTTACTCATTATCATACTCACAAACATAACATTCTTATCCTTGTATTGCAAGACAACAATTCTCACATTCACAGGGCTGCAAATGTGACCAACTGATATGATGAACATCCAAGAGCATGCATACATCCCCAGATATGAATGCTCTTGAAAATGTATGGGACTATTTGGCAAACTGAACAACTCACTTGTCCACTCCATACCAAATCAAACTGCAGCTGTTATTCGAACTCATATTAACATGCAATTAGTTGGGCTTGTTATGTAGTAGCACTACCATTATTTATCATTATGGCCAATGGTATCAAGTACTACCATTGTTAAATAACCTACTGTGCAGGAGAAAGGAAATAAACTTTCCCCAAGTCCTCACAGCAAGCTGAAGCAATCAAAAGCTTTTACAGGCCAGTTATTTTTTTTATTAAAGTCCTTCTGTAGTGAAGATAATCTAACCCTTCCACACAAGCCACCCACCACCAAAGCTGCAAAAAAAAAAAAAAATTTTAAAAAAAATTAAAAAAAAACTTACTCTGCACACTACACTTCATTTTCTCATCACTGGTGCTGCTGGGCCTTGACTGGTCTATAATGTTAAATGATCTGTAAAGCTTTCAGAGCATGTGAAAGAATTTCAGCTTCTCAAGGATCCGCAAACTAATTTACCCATCATGATTTAATGTTTATCGTCCAGAACAGAAGTTCCTTGTTTGTGTAGTCTGTGGAATATGGAAAGCCTGATAATGTTTCTTCTTAATCTCACTTCAGACATTTGCAGTGTCTTATGAAATCATCAAAATGATGCAATTCCAGCAGTTGCTCATGACCACAAATATATTTTAGTGCATATTACATAGCATTCCACTAATCATCTGTAATGTACTTCTGCAACAGTGAGTTTTGCACTGCTGTTTTTGTTTTTTGAAGGTTTTCATATTCTCTGTAATAACTGGCTGACTAATTGAAGCCACTGGAGCTTTTTCTATTCTGTTTGTTTCCATCTGTGGAAGGGAAATGAATTAATAAGAAATATATTTAATTATATATTTATTATAAGTCATAATATAAGAGCACTGGGCACAATTATTAAATTATTGTTATTCACTGCATCCTCGAGATAGGGTGTTTCAGTGTTTAGGCTAAATGTAGAATGTGGAATTCTTCAAATAGCCACAGAAAGTCAGCTGGGTATAGATAGCATGGGTTAAATTTGTTTCAGGTTAACCAAGCTCTGTCCATACTTTTCCTCATTGGTCATAACTTTCAACATATATACATATATAGTTATAGCTTGTTACAGCTCACGCTACAGATTGTTAGACTTCTGTCCCTCAGACGGAGGCTGTGATGTCACTAATGCTGCACATATTGTGTTTCTGTGTTTGACTTTTACCCATTCTGTCAGTTGGCTGTCAGATGCTGGTTGTGTGTAGCTTGTGTGTATTCTTTGGACGGTGACAGTCACTGGCTGGCCTTACCCTTTACCTATTCTAAAAGTTCAACCATAGACTGGCATAACCATAGACCATAGACATAATATTGCTCTAAAGCTGGGACCAACTGTGTTGTGTTGTGTAATCGCTTTTGCTGAAAACCTTGCCAGCACAAACATACAGCATGTGGACTGTTAAACTGGGTGTGGTTTAAAATTAAACATGTTCCATCTCACACAGCACTTTTTAAATGCCCTGGTCTTGTCAGGACCTTTTCCAAATTAAACCCCACTGCACTGACTTTGTACAGTCCAAAGCATTAGGGCATAGAAGTGGTTGATGCAGGTGATTAAGCAATCATTGCTGGTACAGATTACATTTTCCTCATTGAATTCAACCAAATTCTGATTTTACTCTAAATAGAGCCCTCAATGACATTAGCAAGGCTAAGTATTGCCTTGCAAGTATCCAAAGAAAAAAAATCAGTAAATAAATCAGTAGAATCACAAGGCTGAATCTCATGAGTGTATTAAGAGCAGTAAAGATACATTGCAAGTTGAAGTGCAGTTTGGGAATGGACGATGGGCATTTTGTTTATTACACCGTCTAATCATGGTTTGTACACCAGAGGTCACAATCAATTTAACATGCACCATTATATCGTACTTGAAGTGGACGATATCACAATTTTAGCTTCTAGAACCACCACTAAATGAAGCGAGCACCCTGAAACTAGATAGCACAGGAACTGCAACAGTGCTGAAAAAGATGAGAAACAAAGTGTTGGAAAGACATCACTGATGCCAAGAGCTTTGATCTGAGCTGGGATAGAACACCCAGAAAATCTTGTAAGTTTTGAAAGAGAACAGTGGCCCTTTCTACTATTAATTTTAAGACATCTTGAGGAAATCGGACTGTGACAGAAAAATCATGGGCTGAATGTATTAACGTATGTATTACCGTATGTATTATGTTTGTGCATGAGGTGACGTGACCACATTAGCAGTTTTCATAGACAACGACTGTTCATTTCAAAGGGGTTTAGCTATTAATAAGAGTGACAAAACCTTCATTGTTCATCTGCTGCTTCTCAAACTGAACAGGTCTTTTAATTATGCAGTCAAGCATTTTGAAGTTCTAGATTTTGTCAGATTTAAGGTCCTTTACTTAAAAAAAAATCTGCCTTTTCTCTCCTTTAAAAGTGCCTCTTTTAGACCGAATAACCTTGGTAGCCAAATTTTGGTACATTCCTAGTGGAGTCTTTGTTATTTTGGTTTATTTAACGTTGCTATCAGCAACTCTGGACATTTCAGAGGTTCACACAAGGTTATATTAAGAGCAGTCACAAACAGACTCAAGTCAGTGCCAAGACATGAGGAGGACGTGCAGGCCGCATGCAAGGGGGACCCACAATGCTCCACTCTGGGATGGAACCCAGGACCTTGCTGTGAGGTGGCAGTGCTGCCCACATTTCCAGTGGTGACCTCAAGGCAAATAAAATATAGCTTTTGTTTCTCTAGACACAAGGATGAAGTTTTATGTGAGGTAAAGCATTGTTACTTTGTAAGAAAAACTTCACAAACACCAAAAATAACACATCATGCATCATACAAATGTCTGAAAGGCAGCAACTGAAATTCAGTTCAGGAAGTCGGTCCTGTATTCCACAGCTTACAAGATTTTTGTGTTCAGTTTCAAACAGTCAAAATTTATTTTCCATTCCCTCTTCATGCCTTTGAGGGTCGCAGGGGGCTGGGAACTATCTATATAAGGTACAAGACAGGAACCAACCCTGGACAGAGTGCCAGTCTATTGAAAGGCACACACACAAACGAGTACAGAAACATGCACTCACACATGAGTTTTCTCAGCCGTGCTTACACTACTGTAAACATGCACACACTCACTAGCACCAATTCAACTAATGCATGTCTTTCACATGTGGGAGGAAACAATACTACCCAGACGAAACAGACACAGAGAGAATGTGCAAAGAAGGAGAGATCAGGCTTCTGAAGCTGTGTTTAGAAATTAAGTGCATTCATTCATTCACTTTCTTATCCATTTAATCCACTGACCAGCCAAATTCTATTTTTTTAAATATTCACTGCCTGGCACGCTATAATAAAATACAGCTATGCAAAAACATTTATTAGCATTAAAGAGAAATGCCATGGTCTCATACGGAGTTCTTCCCCTGTTACTTTTCAAAGGTTTCCGTACAGTATAAACTGCAATCTCACACCGAAAAGCAGTTCTGAATACATTTCGGTCCACAGACAAGAAACAACTTGCTAAACATGACGAGTAGAAGACATGATTAGATGCGTGATATACATCGTCTATGACAATGTTGTTTTAACAACATGTAAGCTGACATCATTAAATATTTCATCACTGAGTGCATGCAGTGTGCTAGTGCTCTAACTACAAAGACAACTGAAGTTAAAAAGTGAGTGACTTAAATAAGGAAATAAAATTACAGACATCACCAGTCCCACAGTCCAAGTCCCTAGATTTATTCATAGACACGGCTCAGCCCTGTGAAGACTTGCAAACGGAAAGACTTTGACAAACCCTCAGAAGTCTGGTGTCCACGAAAGACTTAAACCAGCCAAAATACCAATACAAAAAACACACTTGGCAAACTGTAGCAGAATCATTCTGCAAAATTGCCTTACAAAAAGAAAAGCAACAGGTGGTAAGACAAAACAAACACTATCACCAACTGCATAATGTGATCCATTTTTCCTCCCTCATTACAGTGGACTGCCTGGAGGGTAAGGAGGCAAAGAGAAATCCCAAGGCCTCCACCCTAGCCGTCTCGTGCTCTATTCTTGGCTTCACCCTTGTGCTGAGTTCTTGTTAGGAATACCACAGGATGTTGGGGTGGTAATTGAAGTTGTGGGGTGATTATTAAAGTGATCATTCTAATAAGAAAGATTATCACCAAATGAGTAGAAGGGTTAAAGTTCTATAATCCATGTATGTCTGAGTTTCTGTTTCATCTGTTGTTGCAGAAGCAGCTGTAAATTGTTTTTCCATTTTCTGAGGCCTAATGTGCGTGCGATAAAAAAAAAAAACAATTACTAAACTAATGCATGTATAATACTCAAAAACAAGAACTGTTTTTCTGCAAGGCCTCAGCCCTCTTGGGGCATATCTTACAGTAGAGAATGAATAAATAAATCAGCTGCAGCCAGCTAAAGCTTAACAAACTAAGACATTTAGCTTAAAACATAGCTTAAACTTAAGGCTGAAAAAAGGAAGGGAAACAATTCTAACTTCAGTTGACAACGTATGTATATGTAAAAACAAAATGTCAGAGCCACGCCACCAAAATGATCTGGGCAATGAGGTTTAGGCCAATCAAAGTAGAAGAATAAATATGGTGACCATCCTGGGAGACGGGGGGGTGGAGATGAACAATTAGCATATTAGTGGCAGGCTGGTCCAACAAAATCAAAAATACATAAAAAAGAGAAAAAACAAGGAGCTGGGGACATCTTGCACTTGACTTTGATCGTGTGTACGTTCTCCCTGAATTACATTATCTCTGAGATATTATAATAAAATCTGCTTGCTGCTTCAACCAAAAACCACCTGAACACGGCATGAGTTTTTCCCCCTCGGGGACAGTTCATCTGTTGGGTTCCTGGAAAACACCACAATACTGGTTACAACAACCCTTTCTTCCGTAATTGTCTATAAAAGCAGACTGCATGGCTACTTGCTTGACTTCACACGTGGCAATAATGAGACTTCATAAAAAATATTAATTTAAAGCTTCAAATAATTCAAAGGTGTGAACCAGTATTACTGCCAGTGTATCATTGTTTTCTTTATCGTCCAAATCTAACAGTGCTAAACATCTTATTATACAAAACGCAGGCCGTAATTGACTTTAAAACACAAGATCTCAGAGAGTTTCCGAAATCAGTTCCGACCTGATCGCTATACCAAGCTAAAACTACAGAAGAGGATCCGCCCTCTTGCGTGGGAATCTCGCCGTGTCTCGTTCGCTGTCTGGCTCACACTGCGGCGGAGCTTCTGTGCAGCGGTTTGCACTGGTTCTCTGTCTGATCCGTTAATCAGGCCTTAGAAAGAATAACCTTTCAGCACACTTGCACTGAGTATAAGCCACATCACTGCAAGAACATGAGAAGCTTTTCAGCCTGGTCAGTTTTGGCTATATTTTCTCTCCTGTTAGCGAGAGGTGAGTGAAACACTACGGATCTCTTTTGTTGAAGCGCAACATGCCGACTTGCTGTAAAAACGTGACTGATTTAGTATACGTTTAATAGGCTGCTTGTGAAATATGAGGCGACTTAGAGAATGTTTTTTATTATTGGATAAACTAACATGTTGTACTTTTTATTGTAGGTTTAGATTATTCAGTTTAAAGCATACTACACGATATTGTAGTGCTATTAGCTGGACTGTACTAGAATACGTGATATACGTTTCTCCAGAGCAGCCTTGGATAAGTGAGTAGTTTTGTGCTAATGTTGTACACTGAGGAATACGCTCTGATTACACGTGCAGTGTGTTTGTGTCATTTCAGTTAGCTTCTTCGACTACACTGCTCACAAAAATTGGAGAATATTTTAATAGGGTGGTTTTATTTTGAAATATTCCCTTACGTGTTCACAAAAATTAGGAGATGCTTTAAAAAGAAATATCCCATAATGAGATATCCCCTCATTTTAGTGAGCAGTGTAATTAGTCAGTCACATTTGTTGGTTCCTAAAAGAAAATCCGGTGGCTGTGCCGTTGCCGCTTTACATCCCCTCAGGGGCGTTGCCTTTACAAAAACTATTACGTTAAACACTTGGAAAAAAATAAAATGTTACTCTAGTTGGCATGTGTCCTGGCATTTACACGATTATTGGTGATATTAGTGATTTTGGCTACTATCTTGGAGTCATATTTCATAACAGAAGCGTTGTCTGTGATGGAAACACGCCCATGTAACAATGGCAATGCAGCCGACTCGTGGCTTCCAGTAGCGTGCAGGTGGAGAGCAATACGCATGCGTCAGTCCAGGTGCACCCAGAATGTTCGTGGTTTGAGGACTGCGGCATTTTGGAAAAAAGGGAGGGGGGCGCTCTTGTATATTATATATAATTTGTATAACTGTTTTTATGCAGCAAAGATATTTTATATAAGGATATTTAGATAACTTTTAGCACACCTGACTGAGGAGGTTGGCATATATGTGAAATGCCAGCTGTGTTCCTGCTGCAGCTCTAGAGAGGACTCCCCTATTTGCTGTTGTATTACTCTTATGCTAACCACCTTGTACTAAAAGATATTAGAACTAAAATAATTATAGCTGCCCATACCCTAGACATCTTTTAAGAGATTCTGAAAATGTTTTTTGACTGACTACTACTTACATAATAGGGGGTGGGGGTGAGAGATGGGGTTGGGGGCATTACATATGTTTCAAAACGTTATAAATAAATAAATAAAATGTATTGATTTATTTTACAGAAATAGAATTTTGCATGTTTCCTTTTGCTATAATGACAGCGTGCACAGGAAGTCGCAGAGACTCCACAATTGCAAATTCCAACCTGATGATCCCAGCATGATTTCACAATATTTCACATTATAATAAGTTTTTTTACATGTTACTGTTTGGAATTCTGTCTTCCAGTGTCTCATAAACTATTGATTTGGTTTAGCTCGGTTGTCTGGAAAGTCCATGACAGACACTCCTTGATGCCCTTAGGTTTACATGTACATATTGCAAAAGCTGAGGTGTGTTTTGGGCTATTGTCCGAACAGGTTGTGTATCCACAAAGTTCCAGAATGTGTAATTCACAACATTTTTACAATGCATCTCAGATGTTTGGCCCTCGTTGTATAATGAAGGATCGTGCATTTACATTTTTATTTAACTATTTAGCAGATATCCTATTCTGAGTGATTTATGACTGATACAGTCTTAATATTAATAATATTAATAATAATCAAAGCAATGAATTGTGTTGCTCAAGGACCAGACATTGGCAGTTTGGCAGGGTGGAATTTTAACCATGGACATTCTGGTCCATGTTCCAGTAACTTAACTGCCAGGCTAGCACAGTCCCACAGTTTTCATCACATCATGGTGCAGTGTAGAGTGCTTGTTTTTCTTGTATTTGTCTTTGTATTATGTGTAGTATTCATAAAGAACACACAAATGCCTTGTACAAACTAGGCTCTGAAATCAGGGGCAGAATTTGGCACAAAAGCAGCAGAGGTGACATCAGTGCATCAGGCTCAGGCTCTTATGTGGTGATCCAGGCCTGATTCGTAACACTGTGACCTGTATGAGCAGTATAAACGGTATGCTGGCTGTCTAGAGGTGACTCTTTACCAATATAATTTATGCAGTAATCTTTCTTTAAAATATGTGACATAAAGTGATGTAAAATGAAGGCTGTTCATTTTGTTTTTGTGTATAAAACCTCAGGAATTCTCGCTCATCTTCTCCATCAGCCGCTCCTTGGATTGTGTTTGTAATGAGATCTGTGGTGGCATCTACTTCTTATACTGAATAGTGCATTATTAATGAGTCAGTACGAAACAGGGCTTCGGTCTGGTTTATGTGTTTTGCCTCAGAGTCATTTAATGACGTGTTGTATGGATGCATTTGGCCAACAATAACCACTGGTGAATGCAAGTTGGATTTATCATATTGTTTGAACTGGTTGTATATCATGTTTTGTGTATTTGTAATGTTCCCTGACTCGACTCAGATGAAGCACTGGAGCATGGAACGAAAAGGAGCCATCAAAATTCAAAAAACATCCGTGATGTTTGCTTGTAGAAAATTGGCTTACTTACTACAAAGATATTGAATGATATCAGTGTTGGTTATGTGTATGGAAAATTAAACCTTTGGAAATACGGCAATTGCAGCATGTTGTGATGATACCAACAGGTCTTTATTACTTTTTAAAAATAAATTTTAGTACTAATTCCAAAGTCTGGAAAAGAATATGTTCATTAACCTTTATGTTTTCTAAATCATCAAATCCCACCTCTGTCAAGCTGCCACTGTTGGGTCGTTATGCTAGGCCCATAACCCACAATTACATGGATTGTAAATTGTCAGCTAAATGACAATAAATAAAATAAAGGGTAAAATTATGTGAATAACTATAGGAACTACAATGTGACATTTTTAATAAAAAAAAAGCAGGAACAATCCTTACATTCACAAGTATAACAGAACTAAACTCGCGTCAATAATAATGTTTTCTATGTAATAAAATAAATATAAATAAATATTGTGAGAAACAGAAATGCCTTGTTGCAACCCCTTCTGCTGTGAGTGGACATGGCATAAAACACAGATACAAACAAATGAACAAATCTTTTTTTCATGACTCAGATCCGTCTACCACACCGACGAGTTGTCCTTTAAATGTTTCTCTGCTGTGATATGAAATGACATAATTTGATCATGTGACACATTTGCAACATGCTGACCTGGCCTGTCAGTGGTGTGCATGGTGTTTTTAGTGCTGTTTCTAATCCTGGCATAGAGCGTGCAGGCCTCTATCTACTAAATACACTAAGTCCACGGACAAGACACCAGACAGATTCTACAACCCCAATTCCAATGAAGTTGGGACGCTGGAAATAAAATAAATAAAGTTTGCTGATTTGCAAATCATTTTCAACCCATATTTAATTGAATACACTATCAAGACAAGATATTTAATGTATAAATGGATAAACATTTAAAAATGTTATGAGTAATAATATTTCTTATTTTTTTACTTTGTTTTTTGCAAATATTCACTCATTTGGAATTTAATGTCTGCAACCCGGTCCAAAATAATTGGGACAGGGACAACAAAATACTGGAAAAAGTCTTTTCAGGAAAACACCTGTTTGGAACTACAGATGTCATGACTGGGTATAAAGGGAGCATCCCCAAAAGGCTCAGTTATCCACAAACGGAATGGAAGGTAAAGGAAGTGGCGAGGTTCACCATGCATGAGCAAAAAGTCCAACAGTTTAAGAACAACGTTTCTCATCGTGCAATTGCAAGGAATTTAGGGATTTCATCATCTACAGTCCGTAATATCATCAAAAAAATTCAGAGAATCTAGAGAAATGGCAAGGCACGATACAACAGCGTGGCATCGTACTAAAAGAGTGCAGGTACTAGACTGGCCTGCCAGCAGTCCAGACCTGTCTCCCATTAAAAATGTGTGATGGGTTATGAAGTGCAAAATGCGACAACGGAGACCCTGGACTGTTAAGCAACTAAAGTGGAACATGAAGCGAAAATGGGATGCTTATTGAGGGTTGTTAAAAGGAAAGGTGAGGTAACACGGTGTTACACATGCCCCTGTCCCAACTTCTTTGGAATGCATTACAGGCATAAAAATAAGTGAATGTTTGCAAAAAAAAAAAAAAAAAACCATTAAAGTTTATGTTTGAACATTAAATATCTTGTCTTTGTAGTGTATTCAATTGTGCATGGGTTGAAAAAGATTTGCAAATCGTCGTATTCTGTTTTTAGCGATGTTTTATGTAACGTCTCAAGTGGAATTGGGGTTGTAGAAAGAAAAAGTTAAATGGGTGAAATCGTGCATTTTCTTCAGGCAGCGTTCCAAAAGTCAAATCATACACTACAAGGGTTTTAATTCATTAAATTGTCGCCAACATTCCTCTTTAAAATATCTTCATTGGGAGTTATTTGACTACAAAAGGTTTTTTTTGTACTATTGAATATTGCCCTTGTCCACGGTTCAGCTGTCATTTCTCTGCATTTGTTATTTAGAGCATCAGGAATGCCTTTTTCATGCCATGAATCTTGTGTCCAAGTATTTCTGCACCTGACCTTTTGGTGTTATCCTCTGTGTTTTAGGTCTGGCACAGGGCTTTAATCTAGCTGATGCTTTGGATGATGAATCGCCAAAATCTAGTAAGTCAGTGTTGAGTCACAGACCACGTGCTTTGTTTCATATTTTGAATTGCAGCACAAACACATTTCCGTTAATTAAGCAATGTTGATTTGACAGTGCCTATTGACGTGTGTATGCTTTCACTAATAAGAAGAACATTTATTCCTTTTTCCTGGCACTTGCTAAGTTCTTTACTTCGATTCTAGACATGTTTGGTGTGATTATGTACTTTATTTATGTACTCTGTAATAAGCTTTATGACGTTTATCAGTGGTGTGCAGGGCAGACCTTCTCTAATCAACCCTCCTCCAGAAATTAATTTCTGTGTGACATCGGGTTCGAGAATATTCCACGAAACCTACAACTGTTTAACAAATTAGAATTGCTAATTTCTTATGTATACCAGACCATCCTCCGCTCTTTGCCCAGAAAATGTCTCTATTCTGTTGAAGGTAGACTTGATTGACCTAGCTGAGGTACTACAAGTTTCCTTACAAGTTGCCATTTAACTTTATCTAACCAAATCAGCACATTTTGTTTATGAATTAAGAATACGTTGCACCTTCTTCAGTATGCTGAGAAGGGTTAGACTGGTATGGGCCAGATTGGACAGATATCCTTTCCGTTTGTTATTAGACTCACATTACTAAACCAAATCAAATTATTATCAGAAAGGGCTCGCAGGCATGCAGACAGACTACATTCTAACAAACAGTTCTGATTGGTTAGTGGCACTCTCAGTCAGATATGTGTCCTAGAGTAACTAAAGAAACATTTAAAAAGATTGAGTATCATTTTGAATTGAATTATGTTTTTACTTTACTTATCTGAAATAAATATTAATGTAATATTTTACATAAATTATTACATAAATTATATTATTATATTACATTGGTCTTTGAATGTATTGGTGCTCATCTATAAATTCTTAATGATCATTTTACCATTATTGTGCAACTCTTAATATGTTGACTGCTATACAGAATGTACAATAAATTTATTATGGATGATTGTGAAACAGGAGGGTCCTTTCTAATTAGTATTTAGGAATGTAAGTTTAAGTTAATAATCTAATCAGTACTGATTTTAGCATTGTTGTTTTCACAGTAACTCCAAAACCCAAACCAAAAGAGCCAGCTAGAGGAGAAGGAGGAGGAGGTAATTACTAGTTTCTTACCTTTTTAACAAAATTGCTTTAGCAATGTAGTTACTTGCTATACACATTTAATCCATATGTACACTCCTTAAAAAAAAACTGGTCCAAACTGTGCTACTCACTGACCCAAGGTTTATGACTTTGTGCTGTTCTTCAGACTTTAGCCTCTCAGACTTTTTTGACAATCCTACCAGTGTTCCTGTCAAGCCCAAGGACCCGGTTAAACCCACAAACAAGCCCAAGCCCAAACCCCAACCCAAACCAGGTGAGTCATTAAAATTAGGCCAGTTTTCAAATGAAAGCAAACTGTATTTCCAGTGCACAGTGTAAAACACTTGTTCTTAAGCGTTGTCTAAAACCTGCTTCAGTATGCATTCTTTGAGAAATCAATGTCTTGCCCTTCCCCAGGAACGAATCTTTAGTTCTCAGTCTCTGTTTGCCAGCATATATTGATTTCCTGTGCTCTCGTTTAAGCACAACTGTAGCACTTTTCCTGCAAATACATAACCCATCGATCTGACGGACAGCAGATGGTAGTCTATCAGTATGGATTTAATTTAAACACAAGGTCACTTTGTCACTCGCAAGGCGAGGGCAAGCTGATGGCTAGCCTACAGGAACTGCTGTAGTCTATATTAGAGGTGTAACAATACAAACATCTTACAATCTACAGAAATCAAGAGCTTGATTGAATGTTTGTGAAGTTGTTGTGCTAAGATGCAACTACTTACCACAGGCTGATTGAACTAGGCTAATAAAATGATGTTCATCTAGAATTACACCTTTAGAGATGTACAAGCACTCACTTTGGCTTTTACATGAACACAGCACAAACAGCTTCTGTCCTTAAAGTGCAGTGCAGCGTAGACGCGTACGAGTATAAAGTGTACTTTTTGGGGAAAACCCTTCTATTTAACCAGTGGAATGAATTTGCCAAATTTCCTTAATACCCAAACAAATTAATTATAAATAGTTCACAGTTGTTTTGGACAGGATACCCATTTTTTTTGCTTGGGTCCCCTGTGCAGTCCCGATAATCAGGTTATCAGGTCTGTGTAAACAGGCTTATGGGTATCTCCAAATAAATTGAAATGCCCACAATCCTGTATCGGTACACCTCTAGGTCTACATGCCAGGCATTATTATGTAAGGTCTGTTGGAATATTTGTAATACAAAAAAATTAGCTGAAAACCATTGCGAATACCAGATTTCTGAATAAAAGCTTTTGCAGTTTGTTTCACAATAATAATGTCCATTTAACCATATTAACCTGCTACTTCTCTAGATGTCATATAGAAACGAGCCTTGTTTATATAAAGTCAGTGACTTGGTGAGTGGTTTCAAACCAATTTGACTGCTTTAGGTTGCTTTTGTAACATTTGGCGTCAATTTAAATGTAAGGGACAAGCATGTCCCTTGGTCCTCAATGGGTTCAAAGAAATAGTGCAAGAAAAGATTTCCATCAACTACATTGAATGAGTTTCTTTTACTGTTGTGCTGTAACACATGCTTGTTTTGCCTCTTTCTGACTAACACTGACTCACTACTGAAACCTATTCCAAAGCTCACTTTAGCTATAGAACAAAGCTGGTGTATGTCCATAACCTGACTAACCAACTAGCCTTTACTGACAGTGGGCACCCTTGCTGATTTCTTTGGGCCTACTGTGCGGCCCGCTTTGTTGCCTCATGCAACCTCCAGACCCGTCCAAACTTCTACCCCATCTCCCAAGGCTGGTGTGTACTGTGTTTTCAGAGAGCCATCATACTCCGTGTGTGTGTATATGTGTGTGTGCGTGCGTGCGAGAGGGTAGATTCAAAGCACGTCAGTGTCCCTGCTTTTTTCCATCTGACAGTGAGCCAAAGATGACATGATACTTGCTGTATGGTATGAATATGTCAAGTATTGCATATTTTGCCACACCAGCTACGCTGAATATGTACCACGGTGCTTTGAATTTACCATGTAGCAACACTCACAAGCATTTTTTTCACTCTTTTCATCCAAGTCACATTCTCTCCATACATAAAGTACATCTCTTTTACCGAGAGTCCATGGTGCATGATTTTGGATGACCAGCAGGTCGATCATCTAGCATGAATCACATTTCATTATGAAGAACAACGCTGCGAGTTCAGTTTGTCGTCGATCTTTTCTGTTCTTTGCGCTCTCTTTTTATTTCTGGTGTAAACCCTAATCCTGCATGCCAAACGCACAGCGCCGTATTACTTTCATCCATTGTATCAATTGTTTATTTGATATGTTTTTATTAAATGTGAGTGTTTACCTCATTATAGGTTATAATACATCATGTTGGAGTTGTGGATCCGTACATATGCTAAAGTACCCCTCAGCGTTTAATACACCAGAGACTTAAATAAATGAGCATGTTTTCATTTTGAAAGGTAACATGTCCCTCAACAGTTCACAGTACACACTTAATGAAATGCCTGATTGGTCAAAATACAACAAGGATTTGGTACAGGGGCTTCTTAAAATGTTTTTCAGAACTGTTTCTTTAAATGATAATGAACCACTGTTCCACTACCTCAGTTGCCAAAACAGCCCTTCTAAACACCATTCCTCGACAGTTTGGAAAAAGTTTATATTTTAGGAAGTTGAATTCCCAGTCCAAAATAATGAGTACTATAATTTACTCATGTTATGATACTATTAGAAATATACTGAAGCCGTTTGCAGCATATAAATCTGTGCCATATCTCTGAAAATCTGGTTGAATGTCACAGGATGACTCGTTTGTCTGATTTCACAGTTGGTAGGCACTTGTTATATACCCAAATGTGTTCCCTTTAACCATCAAGAAAAAAAAGAATATCTTTACATTCAAACTTTTTATATATATTAAAATACAAGCATTTACGAACGTATATAATACACTATAACACCCAGATAGAAATGTTGTATTGCTGTAAAACTCAGCCTTCAGATCTGTAAATAATTACAGGTCTGGTCTCTAGATGGCATAAAAGTGCTTCTCTGCTGCTTGATAAAAGGCTCTCAGAAGATATTTTTGTGTAGTGTACTTGTTTGTGAGAGACCGTAGACATGTTACTACAGTGCACTCGAAGACATGACTTTGACAGGTCTGAGAGAAGAAGAATTTAACTACACCGCTCACAAAAATGAGGGGATATTTCATTATGGAATATTTCATCTTGGAGTACCCCCTAATGTTTGTGAGCATTATATTTAAAAATCATGTTTGACGTTTAGGGGTACTTTAATAAAACGTCTTCATTTTACAGCTGTCCACAATGCGTGTCAACAATGAACCCATGCAGTAATGCCTCATTTATCTCATAGATTCATCTGACTTTGATCTTAGCGACGCACTCGACCCCAAAAATGACATCGGTAAAGGAGGTACCTCTTCCGTTTTCCATCTTCAGTTTGCAGTGTTACCTTCCTCTTAATTTTTGAAGGAGTTCAGTGTCGGGAGAGATTTGATGTCAAATTTCAAGAGCAGCGTAAGATTTGTGTTCTATCTGAAATCTTTCTGGAAGCTTCTTATAAAAATAAAAAAAATTAATATTTCTATGTCAGTTTATGTACAAGCCCACACTGCTGTCAGAAGAGATAACATGAAGATGTTCGCTAATTTTACTGAAGCAATACAGCACAGTACAAGTACATGCTTGTACATCATCTTGTTCTTATTAAAGGTGAATAATGCTTTCTAAAGAAAGTGGCAATATTAGAAAGCAGTATTTTAAAACCCTGGCCAGTTTATTAGGTATACCTTGCTAGTACTGGGTTATTCAGAACTACACTAATTCTTCAAGGCATAGATTCAGCAAGGTGCTGGAAACATTTGAAGATCCATAGCAAATTGTAGCTTCAATTGCCTGTTCTTAGCTGACAGGAGAGGTACCTGATGTACCCTTATCCTGCTGTAGCCCATCCGCTTCACGGTTTGACGCGTCGTGCGTTCACGTACGCTCTCCTCCGAACCTGGGTTGTAGAGAGTGGCTATTTGTATTACTGTTGCTTCTCTGTCAGCTGAAACCAGCCAGGCCATTCTCCTCTGGCATAAAAAGAACAGTAAGCAAAAGATATGGCTATGTGTGAGAATCCCAGTGGATCAGCAGTAGTTCAGACCTTCCAGCAGCAACAACCATGACACGTTCAAAGTCAGTTTATCTTCTTTCTTCCCCATTCTGATATTCCATTTGAACTTCAGTAGGTCATCTTGACCATGACTACAAGCTTAAATGCACAAGTTGCTGCCATGTGATTGGATTAGGCATGTGTGGTGACGAGCTGTTGAACTGGTATATCTAATGAAGTGGCCAGTGAGCGTATGTTATCATTTAGTGTCCTTTATACTTAGTGACTGAAAAACAAGGTAATGGTTCAGAAATTGGTGTCTCGGTAACGCATGCATATAACAGAAGGAACTGTAATGGTTTTGAGGTTAGTGGGGATCTCTATAGCCTCTTGTGTTCTGTCAGACAAAGGATTTGGAGGTGGTGATGGCAAGCCCAGTATCAAAGGTGGAAAGTCTGGTAAGGAACCCAAAATGTACTACTCATGGGTGCCTTTCTCTGGCATGGGAATGGAACCTGTTTTCTCTCTTCCATGTCTGCTGTCATCTGCTCCATCTTGTGCACTAAACTGAAACCCCATGACTGAAGTTTACTTACCGAACAGATTTTAGAGAAAACAGTTTAATGAAACAAAGGCAGCACTTCCTACAACTAAATCACCAGCTTAATTTCTGCTGTTGCATTCGGTGCTTAATAACCCTGCATGGTTTATTGGCCAACTTTGTGATTTCCTTCAGTATTGCACCTTACTTTCTTTGCTATTGGGATGCCACGGCTTTCGCCCCTGCTCTCTTTTACTTGATCCTGGACTCTCGGTGTTCACTTTTTTGAATGGGTACACCTTATGTGATGCACATTCTTCAACGCTTCTAAAATCCATCTTCTGATTTCACAGGTGATATATTTACAGACGACGACCTTGTAGACGTGGGGAATGATGACACCTACAAACCAGATAAGGGCAAAGGTAGGTATTTTCCTGTTCAGAAGCAATGATCCCACTAGAAAATAGCAGAAAGGCTTGCTGTAATTACATTGAAACAATAATGACAATAACAATGCTAAACTTTTATTTATAGTATATAGCAGTGTTCATACATGGAGCATGTAGCTCAGTGCTTTACATTATACAGTTAAAACAACAGAAGATTCCCAAGTTAAACAATTGAATTACACAGTCCAGATAATAAACTGAGAGTTAGATTAACTAATGGTTTGAAATTTAGTGAATAAGGCTGCTTCACCAGTCCTATGTTGGGAGGCTTTAGGAGTGTTTAGCAGACTTTTTGTGGATGACCAAAGGCTTTGTGACAGAACCCAAGGTGCTAGAAGCTCGCTGATGTAAAAGGGTTCAGAGCTTTGTATACAAAAACATGATCCAACATTTGGGTTGTTTTGGGCTGATGCCCTTATCCAGAGCGACTTACAGTTCATACGGTCTTACAATCCAAGCAATTCTGTGGTAAGGGCCTTGCTCAGGGACCCAACTGTGGTAGCTTTGCAGAGGTGGGATCTGAACCCTGGACATTCTGGACCAAAGTCCTTAACCACTAGGCCACCACAGTCCCCATAAAACTCTGAAATGGGTTTAGTTTATGGTTTTCCTTAGGGGAACCATTCTCTCAGTAACTTGCTACCACTGTATATTTATTAATCATATTTAAAGGTACAAAAGGCCTTTATTCAAAAAAAGGAAATTGCGTTTAAAGATATTGTTAATAGAATGGCAGGATATGTATAAAATATATTGCTCACAAAAATTAGGGTATATGTCAAAATTGCCCATAATGAAATATCTCGTAATTTTTGCGAGCACTGTATATTACTTTTCGATTACGATTCAGATCAGAGACTGATTTTGTGTCAAATACACTATATATTGTGTCATCTGTATGTGCTGTAGTGTTATGTTGTTAAGGGTGTGCGTCTATGTTTGCAGGTGGAAAAGGAGGAGCAGGCGGCAATGTGGACAATTATGCTGGCGAAGATTATGGTAAGATGTATCTCTAAGGAGATTTTATGTATTTGTTTTTATATTTTCTGGGCCTAAAATAATCAAAATTTGTCTGTCTCTCTTTTACCTGTCTGTCTGAAAGTTTTTCCCCAAATACTTGAATAGCCCCTATGTCTTTCACAGGGTAATTGATTTCAGCATTCAGGTCAAAATGTGTGATATTCTGTTTGCAGATGTTGAAATAAATTGGGGGCTGAGATGCTCTTAATGGCAACGGCGTTTGCAGGTTGTTATCTAGCAGTTTAGACTGTCTTTGTAGACTGAGAGGCAGACGGTGTCTATTTTGTCTCCTGGCAAAGTTTGCTCACTCATTTTTAACTTCAGTCACGCGCTTTTAGGTAGAATATTAGCTTTATTTGTGGCACTAAAATTAAAACGTAGATCATAGAAGACATATCTTACCCCTATGTGCTGTGGGTGGTGCCAGCCTCAGTACTTTAAAGGCCCAACAGTGTAAGTCATTCCTTTGTGAAAATTTAGTCATTTTTAGTCGTTTTATTTTTATTAGGCATTTGCTAGCCTGTGAAGGATTGTGCAGACAACAGGGGGTCTTGTGAGACTAGGTGATTGGGTGCACCAAACTGGGGAGAAAAGGCAAAGTGAACTATGAACCAACATTTTCTGATGTATAATTATGCTTCAAATTGTTTACCTTCAGACACCATGCCAGAGACTGGCACAATTGCTGGCATTGTAAGTGCAGTTGCCATGGCACTGGTTGGTGCAGTCAGCAGCTACATTTCCTACCAGAAGAAGAAGTTCTGCTTCAGCATACAGCGTAAGAACAAGCAGCAAACACTTCACCATCATACATTTCAGACCTCGATCCCGTGTAGCTCACTGTCATTGCATGATTTTGCAGAGAGCCTGAATGCAGATGTGGTGAAGGGGGAGAATCCAGAAGCTGTTGTGGCCCAGGAACCTCAAGGTTCAGTCCATTTACCTCCTCTTAACAGTAGTCATGTCATTTGATGCCAAAGCTAGGTGTGACCAGGAGTCCGAGCACAATCAGACCTGGGTCATAGAGACCCTAGCCAGTCGCCAGCACCAGTTCATACACGTCTACAGAATTAGGGAGTCGGCAGACAAATGGAAACGCATTCAGCCGTTTTTTGACACAAGGAGTAGTTAATAAAAGCACGCGTTTGCTTAGGTTGACATCTGTTATGTGACGACGAACTACTAAGTGACAACTAGCAATAATAGATTTGATAGAAACGTGGGCTGAATTCCATATAATGCACTTAAAAGATGAACAAAGCAGTGTGCACACCAGATTCTCACCTGCTCTGTTAGGGCATTTATCAGAGGAGGGAGCAATCACGAACTTGCGAGGAAAAAGTATTACTCTAGTCTTGACACTGATGTTTGGAGTATAAGCAAGAATAAAGTCCCAATCCAGAGCCAAGTCCCAAGTCATAAAGTCTTAGTCAAGCCATATGCCATTTCAGTATTAATCACAAACTAATTATTTAATTAGTAGTATATTCAAATAATATTATTCATGAATAATAATAATAAATTCACCTTAACCGCTAGGCTACTGCAGTCCGCACTTAAGTCGTTATGTTATAAAATGGGAAGGCTTCAAATTCAAGTACTTTGCTCGAGTCACACTCAAGGTCGAGTCGTGACTATTGATAGTTTTCAGTACTAGCATATAAGCCTAAAATAAACTATGAATGCTGCGGCCAGTTTCACTTAAAGAAACCTTCTTTTGAGTGTTTTTGCACTTTAGTTTCTGCACTGTCAAACATGGAGAATTAAATGTTTAATGCCGCATCAGCATCGGTGGCTGGTCATGGCTGGAACATCAGTGTTACATCAGTACAAACTAGACACGTTGATACTGCGACCAGTTAACCCAATGCATGTCTCGAGCGTGGGTGAAATCTGTACCCAGAATAAACCCTCAGACCCCTTAGACTCCCAATCCCTAGATACAAATGACCAGTATTAAGTCAAAAATATTCAGTAAATTCACTTAACTGTAGATGTTCATTGCATAATAAACTGCTCTGTCTGATTAAACCTCGCTGTTTGTTCTTCGTTGTTTCAGTTCAGCAAACTCTACTGCAGCCCCCAAACGCTGAGCCACCTACAGAGGAAAATGCAGTGTAACCTCCTGTCTGAATGACCATACATTTATAATGGAGGAGGGAAGAACATCTTGCCCAGCCTACGCCTTTAAAGTCGTGACTAAATCATCCATTCTGCGATTGTCCCATTTATGAAACTGTTTGCCTTCATCACTACTAATATGACTTTTTTTTTTTTTAAATCTCTGTGAAATTCGGGTTAAGAAAAAAAGTTCTGAAGGTGCATTTTAATATACTGAATGATATGGATTTAAGCTGCCCCAGGTCCGGTTGCTTAAGCATCACTGTGTTATCAGCCTTTACTCTTACTTCATAGCCACATGAATCGATTGACCACATAATATAATAATCCAAATAATTGTCTGGAGGTGGTACAGACGCCACTCGTAGGAAAGGCTTCGTGCTAAAATAGCTCAGCTTTAAAACTGTAGGCTTCCAGTCCAGTCCAGTCTAATGTCTTTGTGTGTTTAGAGAGATTGCACTGTGCTGGACTGCACATCTAAAGGAACACAACTGGCTTCCATCAATTCCAAAACTTATTAACTAATGAAGGAGACCTTAAGTCCTAAGAGCTAAAGATTAATTTACAGGTATGCCCTCTTTAACATCCGCCTTACATTACCATAGTCACATAACAGTTTAGGTATTTTGCAGTGTTTTATTTATGATGATATTAAGTAATGATATAAATTGAAACACATTTAGTACAGTACTATACAACACAGTCTTATTTTTACATTTACATCGTTTAGCAGACGCCCTTATCCAGAGCGACTTACAATCCAAGTAATTGTGGGTTAAGGGTCTTGCTCAAGGACCCAAATGTGACAACTTGGCAGAGGTGGGATTTGAACCCTGGACCTTCTGGTCCCTAGTCCACTGTCTTATCCACTAGGTCACCACAGACCCACATTTGTCTTATCTTTTGAGATTTTATTTTTACAACTTTCCTGTTCTGTTTTCTGTCAGCAGGTCTCACAAGGCCTCGATCGTATTATACTGCTCAAATGAGGGGATTTTTTGTTGCTATTAGAACTTACTAATAAAGCAGAGGTTGATGGGAAGGACGTTAAACGGCGCATACCTGTACATGCAACCTTCAGAAGTTTACAGACCTACAGGATGTGTACATACATGCTATGCTATGTGAAGTGATTTGTATATAGGTAGTTTTTTTTTTTTAAACAATCTACAACTGAACATTTTTAGAGACGATTAGACATAAACTGAAAACTAGAAACCATGGCTGCTGACGTTTTAATTTGCTTTTAATCCATATGGCTAAATGGATCTGGCTTACCTGTGTGAAGGTGGTTTGTGAAGAAGACGTGTTGATCTGCTCTGTGTGATTATTGGTATAGCAGTGGTAGGTTTTTTTAGATGAGTAGTTGAGACTTGTGTGAACTAATACATGGAATGTGTAGAAATGAAGGTCTTACATGTTGCCTAACGCGTTCTAGTTTGTGTTCCCTAATAGGGAAAATGCTTTTTTGGGGGATTTTTACAGATGTTGTGCTTGTAAATTGTGTTTTGCCTGTTATCAGGTTTTGTACATATCGTTGTGTCAGTGTATTTTTATATACACATGTAGCTGTTTATGGAGGTATTTGTGTCCCCTACTCTTGCTCTTAGATCGGGGTTGATTTAGTCAGTAATAGCAATCTTAACACTCTATTTCCATCATCAGTTTTGCTGTTGCCTTAAACTTTTGGCTGTGTTCCAACAAACCTGGTCACTTGCTCCCTTCGGTTGAATGAGACTTGAGATTTGGAAATGGTTGTTTATTTGGTTTTAAGTTGGGAGTTTAAAGGGGTCCAAAGTAACTTAAAAATAAACAAATACAGGTTTTATGCACATACACTCGCTGCTCACTTTATTAAGTACATCTTCTGTTTCTACACATGCTGTGCGTTTTATCTGTTCTATTTATCATATAGGGACACTTTATAGTGCAGACAAGTCCATCTGTTTCTCTACGTACTTTGTTTGTCTCTTTCAACCTGTTCACTAATGGACAGGACCTCCACAGAACAGGTACTGCTTGGGTAATTGCTGCAGTAAAACACTGCAGTAGCGTTGCTTTGCTGGTATGAGTAGATCAGATAGCAGCGTTGCTAAAACATTTTAAACACTACGTTCAACAAGTGTGCACTCTACATCTACATGGTCAAACATTATGGTAGATGTCTACTGAAGTCAGACAGGTGTTCATCTGTTGTTGCATTAGTGCTTGCTGGGTGCTTCCTACAGGATGCTGATGGCTGAACATTTTTGGTTGGTGTACTATTTAATTCCAGCAGAGTGTTTTAAAGTGTTTCAAAACTACATGAATACTGCTGTGCGTAATCCACTCATATGAGCATGACAACCACCAACACACAACTACTACATCAGTGACACTGCAGCACTGAGAATCTACCCTAGTATAGATAGAACAGTAGAACAAATAGAACCGTATGTTCTATTGTATGAGTATGTGGTAAGGGGAACTGAGAAAATGGACAAGGAGTGTAGAAAGAAACTGTGCCTAATAAAGTGAAAACAACGCTTTCTCAAAGTTTCACAAACTGGGTGCTTTTCGTATGAACACGTGATACACGATCTTCAAAGACGTCCTTTATTCTGTAGTGCTCTATATTGGATACCCTTTAACTACAATTACATTGTGTAGATTGGATTATTTTGAAGAGGAAGCAGTGATTTGGAACACAGCCATGTTTCCTTCACGAGAACCCCCAGCTTTTTCCTTCGTCTCACACCTCCTTATCACGCTCTGATGCACCTTAGCTTTCTCTAGAGCCACTTTCTTTTGGTGCTCGCTTCCCCAGCAGGAGAAGCTTTATTGATCAGTAAGACTTGCTGAATGTCTATGAAACGTCCAAACAATTTTCAGCAGGACATAATGGTCACTTTATTAGGTATGACAAACTAAGGGTACACCTAGCACATTGGTGCACTGCCAGTCTCCTGTGTATCACTAATAACCCACCACTCTTACGTATCTGTAACTGTACTTCTGCATGGTTCAAGTACCTGATGGTCAGTTTGAATACAAGGGGTGCTTACTAAACTGGCAAAGAAGTGTATGAGAATCAAAGCACATTCAGTACCCGTCTATCAGGAGTTTCATTCCCTTCATTGCTCTAAATTAACAAGATTGACTGAATGTAACTTTTTTGCACGACTGCCTTTTTCTTCGTTCAGTTACCACCGATATAGCTACGTTTGGCAAAAAAGCAGAAGACCAAAGACGGAGTGGCGGTGTCCCCATTGTGCTTATATTCTGGTGGCTGTTGAGTTGGACAGTAGCAAAATTTCAAATTCACAAATGCCTTGAAGTGCTGCTTCTTAAAAAACATTGATAATAATTTGACTGTTAAATCCTGTTTAATGGATTGTGTTTACGCAAATTCATTTTTAAAGTCGAGATGGAGAGTGTAATTGGTATCTAAGGAATTCTGGGCTCTCTGTTTTTGTATAGCAACTGCAATACTCGAATAAGGTTGAAAACATAAACGCATGCTTTCTTTAGCTGTAGATTCTGAGCTTTTTCACACTTGTTACACTGACTCTGAAGTTTGGAACAGTTTTGTAAGGAAGGACTTTTCTGACGTGTTTGGCAATAACGCCGCCAAGTGAAGTCATACACGGCAACACCCGACACATCAGACTGCGTGTACAGTAGGAATTTATGGCTTTGCTGCACTTAACTGACCTCAAAACTATCCTGCCTTCTGTTCTCTCACTGCTCTCACCAGTGCCTGTTCACTTTAGTCCAGACCCATAGGTAGGGCACGAGACTGGCCGGCGGGCGAAGGCAAGAGGTTATCTGACAATCTTCAACAATCCAGCTGTCAGTTTTTCTACTTGTGTAAAACACAAAGTCTGTTGTAAACTCTGGCATCTCACTGGCAATTCCTGATAGAAAGAAATGAACATGAAATAAAACTGACATGAAGTTGACAGTCTTTGTTTTTTATTTACTGGAATGTGAGAAGTTTTTTTTTTTTTCATTCTTAATTTGGAAAACGGGTTGGCAGAACAGCAGATATGCAATAAGAAATTACAAGCATAAAGTTAGTGTCACATAAAACCACTGTGAAACTTAACAGTTCATAAATCTGCACACATGCCCTAATTAGAGCCCAGAGGGCCAATTAGGCATGTTTGGAATAGCGGTGTAACAATGCACTCTGCTTACAATATGATTCATGTTTATGAGCACGCTTTGATTTTCTCATGATTATCAATTTCACATTCAATAAAAACATTCCAATAGCACAGTTTTATTTTTGAAGTGTAAACAATGCACATTTTCTTGTACAAGTTTTTTAAACAACCTGTGCAATTAAGAGAAATGACTAGAAACGTTTAAAATTGTAAACAATTTGTTAATTTGTTGCTTCTGCATGGTTTAAATTACAGTGAAAACATTCATTTTTTTATTTTTGAAGAATAATTAAAAATATGTACTGTTATTTTTAAAAATGTAAACAAAAAGAATCTTTAGGCCCCTGCAATTAAAATGAATGAGGAATACTACATAACGCTACTTTAACAAAATGTGCTACTGTAACAGTTTAACCACAGTTATATTACTAAGTGCTATTTGAATTGAAAATCAAAAGTCCAGATGGTCTTCCATTTACGAAAGGGATACGTTCTGACAAACTGCAAGTTGAATTCAGTTTAAATCTATACTCTATAACAGTGTAACCCAATTTAAACATGCTTACCTACATGCTTAAACACATACTAACCCACAGCTGGGCAAATTCATTAAGACAAAACATTTTTTAATAACGTTATACATATACTGCTCACAAAAGTTATCCCTAAGGAAATATCCCCATTTTTGTAAGCAGTATATATCATGTCATATACCGATTAAAGTATTTGGAAGTGAAAAAAATAAAATTATGTGACATTATTGGCTGGTTGCAAAATAAAAATAAATAAATAAAAAAAACGTTTCCCCACACAGTCTTATTATCCAAGTGCATGTAACCTCACTGATCAGATTTTCAGCAGTCTTCTGATTTTTGTATCGGTTTTCAGAGTGGGAAAGTAGGTGCAAGTCTGAAAGAAAATGTCCGACCAAATGGCTCATGGTAAGTTATATTCAGTTCTTCAGATTAATGTTTAAAATTGTGCTTTGGTAACACAATTGAAAACACTGAGAGCCCTCATTCACAATGTAACACGTCTCCAGTTCCAGTTGCACCTTTTCAACCATCTTAGTCACAGTACATTTACGGATCACGGCTCATGCTTCATGTCTGACCGTCAATATACCACCATGAACAGACACTGTACAAATCAGTACAGTTCAGCTGTTTTATCTACCTGGAAAAGGCCTTCATACTCGTACTAAAATGACTAATGTGATACATATAACAGCATACTACAACAGCTACTTCAACTACTGGTGCGACAACAAAATAGATTCAAATTTAAAAATAATAGGAAAAGTACAAAAAAAATAGGGCAATTGTTTGCTAAAAAAAAAAAAAAAAATCATACACGTGTGAAATAAAACTGACTAAAAACTTGGTAAAAATGGAATTTGGCACAGGGAGGTGACTGAAATGAGCAACAATGAATAAACAGCTACTAAAATACAAATATATTAATTAATTTGTTCATATTTACACATCCAATATTAGATACTGTATACTAAGAAGTCATGACCTTAACATATCGGCTATATTCTCACAAAATACGAGGACAATTTCACAGCTTACAAAAAAAGGTAAAACATCAGGATGCACCGACTTGTCTACAGATTGAAAAAGTGAGTGTGAATGTGTCGTTATCCACTTCATCGTCAGTGTGTGCATTTACACTGCTGTATGTAGTGGTGTACCACCGTGTGAGGGGGACGAAGCATGATCTGAGGATGAGGAGATGGAGCGTGATGAAGCAACCTCTCTCTGTAGCTCCTCCACTTTCTTTTGCAGCTCAGCACGTAAGACCAACAACTCTTTTAGATTCTGATGTATTGGCATCTGTAGAAAAGCACACCGGAATAAGGAATTTCACTCCGTTGTACATGGTTCTCTCGCGAGACTTAATTTATGGGTGGGCAATATTTTAATCATATCCTGATACGTTTTGTTATTATGATATTCAAAAGAATGAATGAAACGGTCAGCACACAGAGAACAACTGCACGTAATAAATTTGTGTAAAGCCCTGTTTAAGTGGATGAAGTGCAACACTTTTGGAATAAATCGTTTTACTAACTATAGTACTGAACATATGAATAGTGTTTTAGAATCTGTCATTACTGATGCATTTTGTCTGCAATCATACGCATCGTGCGAAATATTGTGTGTATATGTAATGCTTTTAGCATATTGTATTGACACTGTAATAATGCACAATGCAACTCGGGCAATAATGATGGAATCACCAAACTTCTAGGATGTTCACCTAAATATTTTTTTTTTACTTTGTAGCAAATAAGCAAAATCACAGATATGACATCGAGCAACTTTTATATAATTATATAATATAATATATACAATGTAATTAGTGAATCAACGTGTAATTTGCCTTTCTCAAACATGGCACAAATCTAAAAAATGCGAAAGTGCTGCACTTGGCTAATTGAAGAAAACCTACCTAACAAGTAGCTAACATTGATACCTAACAAGTTATCAATTGAAACAATGGAACTGATTAGAAAAGGAGTGTGACAAAAGGTGTTTGCTGTTCCCAGTCAGCGGAGTCTGAAATTTCATTCAAATATAAACAAAATGGACAGGTTATAAAATTAACATATGACTAGCTTCAATAAGACAGCAAAGGCTCGACACTCATTTATGATAAGAGGTAAAGGCAGATCAGGTAAAGGACCAAGAGAAAAGCTAATAATTATCACAAAAAAAGTCACATAAAATGAAGCAATTTTTGTTTATATTGCACACCCTTAGCGGTTGGTTACATTGCTGCAGTTCATCATTTTTCTACACTGAAGGCTATGAGGCAAGAGTTCTTCCGTTTTTACCTGTGGTCTCATTCGTGGGTTCCAGCGCACATAATAGCTGCTCCAAAGCTCCAGATGCCTGAGACTGGCCAGTGGATACAACACGTGATTTTCATAATTGACATAGAATGGGTTGGTAAAATCTTCTGATTGGCTGTTAACATATGACCACAGAGACACTGTCTTACTCTGGACTTCCTGAAAGAACAAGAAATAAACAGAAATGACATTAAGAGTCGTACCACATGATTTCTACATCAGAAAACTCTCATAAGCTGTGAAGATGAACATACCTTCTGCATTCTCTCCTGCTCACTGTTGTAGAGAAATGTCCCAAAAAGGCAGCTGTAGAGATGATCCAGGATGGTAATCAGAAAGAGCTCATTGAACTCAAAGGCAGACGGAAACTAAAAAAAAAAGCATACACACACACACACACACACACACATACACACACACATACACACACACATACACACACACACACACACACACACACA
>JAUZST010011299.1:0-11986 GCA_034779995.1 Parotocinclus haroldoi | reverse complement strand
TATATATATAAAACTTCAATATAACCTTAACCTTTGATATTATCTTGTGTATGTTGTCAAATGACCATTGATGTTGAAGTTAAATTAACAAAATAATCACACGAACAAACAAAATGCTCCATTCTTGTTTTGAGGGGTATCTCCGACACATTCACATATCATTTGCATCCAGTTTAAATTACAGTAGCATAAAAGACTATGCACCTATAATGTTTGGTCAGCATCCATTTCCGAGTGTCCTATTTCATAAAGCATAACGCGGTCGTTAAACGGCACATAACTGTCATAAACTACACTGCTCATATTATTATAGTATTAGGGAATATTTCAAAATGAATATGAAGCGATGAAAAAAACCCACTGGATTTTATTGCATTACACAAGATCATCAGAAAAGCAAATGAAAAGTCATAGACAAGTGTTATGCTAATGAGATGCAAACTCAGTTATGGTGATTGAGTATCAAGTGACATATTCATCGAGGTGAACAGAAGCATGGACGTGAAGAACTGGACGTGTCCCACATTTACTGTTCAGTAGGGTGTATGGTCACCCAGCTTGCCAAAACACATTGACAGTGATGGAACATAGACAGAATCAGATTGTCCAGCAGTTCTTTTGGGATCCTCTTTGTATTCATTTTTAAATATCGCCTAATTACTAATATGCATTTTTTGCTGTTAAACAGTCTAATAATTCAGCCCATGTTCTCAAATAATCCTGCTATACTACAAATTGAGCAAATAACAAATTTGCTGGCCATATTGGCAGTCCTCTTGAAAAGACAGCCTCTGAACCAGTCTTTTCTGCAAATAATGCTTTCATATATATAGCTCCCAAATTAAGATATATTTGTAAAGTGGATTTTGCCCATTTTGGATAATGAGGCCTTTGTGTGCTCGCATTCTTTATTATCTATGAAGAATGGCATGCCACTGAAAGCAGGAACACGAGCTGGAGGACGGGGGCGATTGTTCCCCCATTACAGGTGGAACAAAAGGTTGCGGGGTGTGTGGGGTTATTCTGTGAGCGCTGGAGGGGCAGATGCAGTCCACTGATGACATCCCTCTATTTCCCTCACCACATTGGCATACATTAAAGTGATTTCTTCTCCAAGCACCTCGGTAAAAGCCCCCGCTTTGTTTTGTTCTTTTCTTTTATCCTCTGCTGTGTGTTTAGTTCCCCTCCCTGGTGCCGCGTTTACCCTCAGGAGTGTAAAAAAGGTCCCTTGTCATGTAAATGGCCGCTGTGTGTGCGAGAATGACATTATCGCTGCAGAAAGGCTGGAGTGCGCGTGGCTCTGCAGGCCTGGAGATTGTCAGTGCGAACAAAAAAGTGGCCACGCACGCACTATTCACAGACCTCTGGTCTGGATTAGAGGCTCTCAAAGTGATTAGGACAGACAAGACACCAACACTAGAGTGTTATTTGATATGTGAGGTCAGTGTCAACAAAACGTGCAGGTTCTGTGCCTGGCAGTGAATCAAACTGCAGATCTCATTAATGACGGCATCTGTAAAAAAGCCTCATACTAGCTACTTCAAAGCCAATTACATTTAAAACACAATGTTAAACAACACTGCTTATTATCTTGTCATAGTAATATATTTTACCTAAACGCCTGTCTGCTCGGAGAAAAACAGTGATGCGTCACTTGGTCGTAAAAGTGGCATTAACGTAACAGCAGTGTTGGCAGTAACAGAACGGAAATAATCCAGATTACAGGAATCTGATTACAAGGGTCATGTACTATATGAGTCATGTAATCAGATTACAATAATTTTATGATGTATTATATAAATATATTTTTGATGTCTACGAATAAGTCGCTTAATTAATATAAACATTAATTTCTAAAACTATGAATGGGCATTACAGTCATGGTGTCACAGCTATAAAAGCTTCCATTGTTCTTTCAAGTTTTTCCACTGGATTTTGGACTGTATGCTGGAAATTTTGCTCATACATCTAGAATGGTATTCAAGGGTCTGGCTTCCAGTCTCCATCTCAAAGGTCTTCCATAGGCTTAAGGTCAGGGCTCTGTGCAGGTCAGCCAAGTTCTTCCACCCAACTGACCCAGCCATGCCTTTATGAACTTTGCTTTGTGCACTATGGCACAGTTTTGCGGGAAAAGAAAAGGGCTTTTCCCAAGCTCTTCCCACGAAGCATACAAGCATACAGTTGGAAGCATACAATACAACATATTGGTATGTTGAACCATTAATATTTTTTTACTGGAACTAAGGAGCCTAAGCCAGGCCCTGAAAGAGAACCCCATAGAATCATTCCTCCTCCACCAAAGTGTACTGTTGGCACAATACAATCAGGGAGGTAAGTTTCTCCTGGCATTCACGAAAGCCAGACTCATCCTTTAAAATAGAGAAGTGTGATTAAATCATGACTACACAGAACACAATTCCAGTGCACCATAGTCCAGTGGTGGTGTGCATTACACCACCCTGTAAAAGTTTGCCATTGTCCTTATTGATGTAAGGCTTGTCAACAGCTGCTAAGCCATGGAAGCCCATGCTATGAAGCTCCCGGGGACAGTTTTTGCATTGATGTTAATGAAAAATTAAGTTTTGGTACTCAGCAATCTCGATCGAGCATTTGGTTAACCCCTGTTTATCCTCTTCAGGGTCATGCAGGGGTCTGCAGCCTGTTCCAAAATTCACTATGTGACGGTTCAACGCTTTAAGAGGTGATCGAGTGCTGAGATAGGTCTGTACTTTACAACCATAAAGAAGAAGACAAATGGCTTAAAAGGGTTACCTTAATATTTCACATTTCAAAACCATTACAATGAAGTTAGTCCCTTCACCTTTTGCAAGCTTTTACTTATCAGAGAAGTTTTTCATGTATTTAGGTATTTCTTTGAAAGTCAGACATTGAGGCGCAACTCTGTAAAAAAATCATAATAAAAAAATAAATTTAAGTGATTTACCACTACATTGTACATTACTCTGCCATGGATAAGAGACTAATAGCTTTATTATTAATTATAGTTTTACTATTATTAATTTCCCTGCAGCATAGTTGACATTTTTTTAAATATTCGCAGATGATTATTTTTATTCCCATTACTAAATGAGAAAAACCAAAAGAAGCTCTCTCTGACTGAAAGCATTAATTGCTTAAGCTTTTGGAATGATTTTGTGGCATTGTGGGAAAAGCAGTGCCTCTAAAGATGTTGCGTGGCATGTCCTGTAGTTCTGCTTGGCAATCTAGGATTAAATACACTTTTACCACCATATATTTAGTGGGATACAGCGACGTTTTAATGAGGTACATGCTCAAGTTAGTCTAATGATGCCACTGCTAGAGAGTCAAAAACCTAGGATATGCTTTAGCACTTTTGTCCCAACTTACAGTTCACTGCTGCAGGGTAGAATTTGATTACGTGTTGGAAAGGTGGCATATTAAGACAGTGCTGGAGGACCCTGGTCAACCTATTCTACTGGCCATTTCAGTCAAAGAAACTGAGCGTATTGTCTACTTCTTCAGTCTTTATAAAGAATATCTGGTAACAACAGAGCATTCTTTGCTAGGGGGTCTAAAAATCTGCTCAGATATTGGCTGTGCCACGTTAATCTCATTCTTGCTATAAAACCGGACAGTCGACTCTTTAGCACAATACCTTCCAGTGGCTTTTTTCCACCTTATCTGCAACACACAGACCACCACTGTGGCTGAGCTCGGACCTCCCGTGCTCAAAGGACAAGTGGTGAACCCATGAATCTTTATCAGACCCCGCTGTTACTGCTCATGACCTCTTCTGAGTGACGAATGGAGAGAAGAGGAAGAGGGATAGTGGGGGATGGAGCTTTGGGTTTGGGAGATAAGAGCTCAGCCTGCCCCCTCGCTCATAAGTCCAGAGCCGGCATCATTTTAGTGGACACTAACTGCCTCATTAGTCAAGTCATTAGTGACGGCAAACACCAATCGCCTGACAGGAGAACAGTGGAGCAGCTAATTAAAGGGCCCGCGCCCGTCGTGTGAGCTGCCAGCCCCGGGCAGCTGCATGCCCGTCTGCCAATGCTGCAAGAGTTAATGTCAGTACACACATACTCGCATACAAGCTGACCTCTGGTTGCCAGGCATTTATCTGCTTTTCAGGAAATGAGAACAGCTCTAAAATGCACCCTTTGTTTGGCTCGACATCATGCTTGGACATGAAACAGTTATATCTCTCTTCTATATATAAAACAAACATTTCCATAGATTGGAATCTTTCAATAAAATCACAGCATAGTCAGAGGGAATGTGTTAGAATATTTTTAGGGCTGGAGAGTACAATCATAAGCTCGAAAGTACGAATCTATCACAATCCCAGGACACGTCAGAAGCTCTAATTGCCTTGGCAGATGATTTGAGTATTAGTGAATAAGCCTGTTAGATCATTTTTCAGACAATCACTGTCTTCCCCAAATCCCTGGAGTCACTTCCACTCATTATAATCACCCAAAGATGACATGCTACGCTCAGAAAAACAAAAAAAACGCATAATCACTCACGCTACACTCAGAAAAACAAAAAACAGCATAATCACTCAACATGGGTCTTTCTGATAAAAATAAAAATCATGAATGCTTTTAAGGGTTTCATCATAATTTTAACCTTTGATTAGAGTGATGTCCATTTACGATGAGAATTCATTTTATCTTACATAAAATGAAAGGTCACAGTGTTTCCAACAGTGTCAGTGGTTTTATTTATTAACATGCTTAATAAAATGAATACATTTACAACAGCCCTATGCAGAGCAACTTACAACAAAGATGATGAGCAGACGAGACGAACTCAATGAACCCTACTGTTGGGTTCTGGGACCTGGGACAGTTCAGTCCAATTCTGTTTTTCTAATAATTATGGTTACCTAACTGACACAAGTCCATATATATCTATATATATATATATATATATATATATATATATATATCGGAGGAAACCGGAGTACCCGGAGTAAACCCACGCAGACACGGGGAGGATATGCAGACTCCACACAGAAAGGTCCCAAGCCACTCCACCCGGGGATTAAACCTGTGAGGCAGCGGTGCTACCCACCGAGCCACTGTGCTGTCCTGTATCAACTAAAAACAAGAGTAAACCAGAATCCTCCAATGAAGACTTGACTCATGTACTCTATAGAGACTTGAAACTCTCATGCTAAAAACTCAAGAGTTTAGTAAGGGGTTACTTTTTGTACATAGCGATATCTAAAAATAAAATTAAATAAGAATTATCTAGTAAAGCCTTTCACACTCTAGAGACTCCAGACTCAACTCTGACTCGCCTCAATGACTCACGACTCATTTCGACTCACATAAAGTGGATTATGGTTATGAGAATTTTTAATGAGACAACTTGGATGACATTTTCTTTTAATGTTGATATTATTTAAATTTCACTTTCATGTTCTTTTGCTTACCAGAAGACAAACGCTTCCAGAAAGGCTATTCCAGTATCTGAAGCTCCAACCACAACAATCCTGGAGTTGATCGTAACCTTGGGCTCCATTGTGAGCTTTCGGTTAAAGTGATTCAGTGCATAGGGAGCCTGTGGAAGACAGAAAATGCTCTTACTGTTTAGCGCTCAATAAAAATGTAAATATAGAGCATATACATGTATGTTATTTTACCACCTTGGAACACCTTTCACTTTTTCATTTGTCTTTTAGCCCACAAAATCCAGCTAATAGAAATTACATCATTCATAGAAGCTATACTTATTACTGCACACATGCACCAAGCACATAAAAGTTTCCTGATCCCTAAGGACAGTGATCTGATAAAATGAACCAGTACATAGTGTGCATTTTACAAAACACTTAACAGCAGAAAAAGAAAAAAATAAGTAGCTACTAAATTGACTATTGAAATTCCCTAAGGTCTGGCAGTGGACCGACTACTACTCACTCCTATGCAAAAAAATGCCTGGTTCATTTCTGTGAGGAGTTTGCATGTCCTCCACTGTGTCAGCGTGGGTTTACTCTGGGTACTCCAGTTTTCTCCCACAGTCTAAAGACATATGTGTTGCTCAGACAAGCCACTGGTCAGAAAATGAGAAAAATAAGGAAAAAACTAAGGAAAAACATTCCTGAGACTTGTGCCACCAGTTGCCGGAGACAGGTTAAGTCACTTGTATAGCCATTGTGTACATCAAGATAAAATCAACAATGAAAAAATGTAAATGTTTGAATTAAAACTCAAACTAACACATCTGGTGGTTCAAATCTTTAGAAGTATTGCCTGTCTTGATTTATTTTATTAAAACATTAGTCATTAATTGGTAATCTGCCACAGTCCACAGATTTCAACCGTATAGAGACTATTTGGTCTCAGAATAAACATAAACTCACTGGGGCAGGTTTTCAGCCACTTGTCAACTCTTTGAAGCAGACACTGATTTTACAATATTGGGTTTGGCATTTTTTTTATATTATGTAGGAATGTACATACATGGAGACTAGGGTATTTCTTTGTAAAATATAGCTATGCTAGCCATTTTTTAAGATTTAACCCTGCAGGTATGATTTGAATCCATTCAGATCTCACAGCTGCTAGCACCCTCAATCATTTCCTTCCTTAAGAACAAGCTCTAATTGGTCCTTAAGTATGAATAATTTGAGAAAATGGTCCACCTTGTCTGATTGTGTAGAACAGGAGAGAGAAATGTACTAAAGAGGAGGGGAGACTATGCAATTTATCACCAGAACATAAGGCAACCTAACTGATTGCACACTCATCAGTAACTGACCCTCTTAGTTCCACATTAAATCTCATAATCAATCGCTAAGATTTGAGAGCCCTTTGAAAGACCTAATTGCAATGACCTGTAGGGCCTAAAAAAGAGGAAAACCAGTCAAAAAATTCAGGGTTAGCTCTCACCCTGGAGGTGTCATTTCACCTTAAAGAATTCAGCCTTCACATAACCTAATGTGTTCTGTATAACATTCTTAGTTTTCATTACATTTCCAGCTGATATAATGAAGCTAAGTGGGTTAAGCTGCCATAATTATATATTTTTAGCAACCAGTTCCATTAGTGCATCTCCTGTAGCTCAGAGGTAACAGCCAGTTTCTGGTAACTGCAGTTCCTAAGGATTTGGGTTTGAAAGCCAATTCACAAAAAAAATTGGGTGGTGTTGTTACAGGACCCTGAGACCAAATTTAATCTCCAGACTCCTACTCTACACTGACCAGGAAAAGCAGGAGAAAGTCAAAGTTTATAATATTTATGTCTACAGCACTTCACAATAGAGAATTGTCTCAAAGCAGGTTTACATTTCTTATTAACTATTTTCTAAGCCCATGCCTAATTTGAGCAAACCTAGGGCAACAGTGGATAGGAAAAACTTCCTAAGCGTTAGAAGGAAGAAACCTTGGGATGACCATGAATTATAAAGTCTTGTATGCTCCTTCAATGGCTTGAATGTTAATTGTAAGAATTAAACTTAATTTAAGTTATGTAATTAATATGAGTATTGTGAGAATGAGAAGATGTATAAAAATAATACAACAATAAAATAAAAGACAATAATATCTAATCTCACCATATCTTCTTTTCTTTTTAGTATCACAGTATACAATAATATGAAGACTAATATAGTAGATATAAAATTGAATGAAGTGGTATAATAAAATAGATTATATCAAAATGGGTCAAACGCGATGTTGTTGTTTTTTAATCACTCAAAACAAGGGCAACTGAGCTAAATATGGAACCTAGTTCATTTCTAAAAACACAGCTGACCTAGTGTTCTAATGTAAATATGGAAAAAACACTTTTAGATTAATGTGTTTATTCTAATTTGCAATAAATGTATTGTTTTCATAGTAAAATCTAATTAGCTTTCTTTTTTATAACCTGGCCAGGTGTGAGCCCCACATGTTGCTTGACAGTGTGTGATATACATATATACTGCCTCTATTCACTGCAGTCATGCACAATAATGTATCATCTTAACAGGATAATCACAGTTATGTGTTCCAAAGTACAGAAAAGGAGAAAGGACAGTGGGCATGTAGGTTACTCTCTCTTTCAGCTGTTACCATCTGGAACACTCTTCCATCCTCATTCCTTCCAACTATTAAACAGTCAGCAACAAACAGGAATAATTATTTTCCAAAACCACATTAAACAACCACAATTCTACCACTGGTACTACTGTAACACTGTCCCTCATTATACAGGTAAGTGCTGTGTAACAACCACTCACTCAAGGTCAATTTGCTTTAGCAACAAAGTCAACAAATTTGCAACAAATGATTCATCCATTCATTGATATTCAGTGAATATTGGAAAGTCATGCTGGATAGCATTTAGATTCGGTTTTCATGATAATTCCAAATACCAATCAACGTATTGGACATTTGTTTTCTGAAATTCAACTTCTCACTTAAATGATCCTGATTACATGTAATAAAAACATTCAATTACATTATAGAAAAATGTTAACTAGAAGCATGACTCACTAGTTTAACTAGAAACGCAGAAGATATTTCATATGCCTGTAATTGTTGCTTTCTTACGTTTAGTTTACTCAGAACTTCTGACTATGATATTACTATAAACCAAAATATGATCATTACTTTAGCAAAGTTTGCTGTGCCTCAGTGCACACTCACAATGCCCTGGAAGATCTCATACTTCATTCATAAGAGTGCTAATGTATACTAACTGCATGAGTTTTGCAGGTACAGAGTGCAGCAGGTGCAGGCGTCCACCTCCCGTCCCCCTCATGGACATGCAGAAATCGAGCGTAACACAATCTGCTGTTGACAAAGAAAGTGAACAGGTGTTTTAAACCTGATTAATCAGTGTACGTGCAGGGCGCGGGGCTTTACTGAACGCTAAGCCAGCAGGCGCGCTCTTATCTTGGACGCTGCCTGGACACCACGGTTGCTGCGCTACCAAATGGAGCTTTCTAATGGAGATGGAGTGTGGGAGAGCAGTGGCAGCTTGTTTTGGACCTGCTAATGCACCGCGTCAAGGTGCTCACACACACACACACACACACACACACACACACACACACACACACACACACACACACACATGCACTCACTCACAAACACACTCAAGGCTGTGATACCTTGTCGTAACCTGCTTCTGTGATCTTATATAACTGTACTTTGGAATTCTTGTGAACACTCGTGAACATCAGAACCAACATGCTGAATGACAACCCATAGTTCCGATGATAGAGGGGCCACGAGCCTGGACTTACGTGTTCAAGATGTCATCCATTGTATAGCAATGCTATACAACATCTCACCAATCATGACAACTTGCAATACAAAATACAACTGGAAAAACAACAACAAAATATTCAACTTGCCAGGGGCCAACTGAACCATGAACTATAGGCACTCTTTGCACTTTTCCATCTGGGTCACTTTTCTTCAGCTCTGGCTTTAAAACAATTTAGGCGTGAAGCTGGGTTTGGCTCTGCCTGTGTGAAGCAGACCAGTGGGGTTTCCCTTTATATATATATATATATATATATATATATATATATATAGGCAGTATTTAACAGCTTTATCAAGTTTAACTTTTTTACTGAAGTAAGTTTTGTGAGAGGCAAAACGTTTAATACAACATTAAAATCCAACTTTTAAAGTAACAGTAACGTTGTATAATTACACAGTATAACAGAGACACGTCTAAATATGTTAGATCTGTGTTAGAAGCAATTCAGTAGAATGCTTCATGTGCAAAAAGTTATAAATGAATACATAAAATAAAATAAAATCATGCTAAACTGAACATAAATTATCTTCCTGTGTGTCTGGCTGCTGGTTGAATTCAACTTGGAGGTCAGGCAGGTAAATATGTGCAGGTGGAGCAGCTGATGCAGCATTGATAAGAACACTGCTCTACCTGTTAAACACCAGCAGTAAACACTTCCAACTTCCATCTGCCGTTAAAGCCATCTGCTCTATTAACCTGCACCATTAAATAACCTGAGGCAAAACAACTTTAAGCTTGTAACTACAGTTAGTGCGAAATGGTATAAAAAATTAATAGGACAGTAAATGGTACAACAATAAATGGATTTCTTGTTTTCCTTTTATCATCTTAAATGAACATAAAACAGCTTTTCTTTTTACATCTTCTTGCTTTTAGATTTAGACTGTTTTTTACCTTTAGTTCATAAATAATTCCTTGATTTATTGTACATTGTTTTGCTCTGGATCCAGTTTCATGTTGCAAATTGTTCCGCTAATGATGCAACATACTAAGTTAACACTAACCATTGATCCAAAAAGAATTTTACTGAATAAATCTTATTTTGTCAGCAACCTCTGCCATAATCAACTAGGTTAGAAGTGAAGGGAGAGGGTCTCAATTTTTGTCTGTTCCGTTGGTTTGCTTCTGTCTTCACTTTTTCCAAAATTAAACTCAAGTTGACATCAGTGTCATTCTTTTTCCCTGTTTTCATTGATTGGCACATGCAAAAAGAGCTTTAACATAAACAATGTTATAAATAAATATATAAATCACATAGATTTAGGACTATGTATTTAGAACTGATGTTTTATATTTATTGAGATCTACAACACTGTGCAAAATTTGTGATCAGTATCACTATATACTTGCCACTGTAGTATATGGAGGCATTTTTTCCTTAAATTTTTAAGCTTTATAATACTGCATGAAATTTTCCTGTATTTTATGGGTATAATCTAACTGAAAGACCAAGTGACAATTAAGCTTATTAAAACTAGAGTAAGAGCAAACTAATTTAGTCAAATCTGTTAAACCTGTAAATCCTCTTTTAGCAGTGTAGAGTGGTAACCCCTAGACAACCTGGAGACTGTAAGTATGCAGGTGTCCCTCCTTTCAATAGATGTTAGTGAATGATTCTGGAATGTGATTCTACATCTGGTGAACGGCACTTGTCCTTTTGCATGTCTTTTTGGTTTTTATCCCACACTGTGATGTATCTCATGCACTCTTTTTTCAGTTTGGCTATTCTATTCTTGTTGCCATTTGGTTTTAATTATGAGGGAAAGGTTTGCCAGTGATTTAAGTTGAAAGTTTGTAAAGTGTCGATATAGGTGTAATGAGTTGATATGTCGTCTCATTACACCTCACATTTATTAATATTTGAAAATATACCATCCAAACAAAGATAAGAAATTATTTCAAATATGCCAACCCTAAGGACTATCAACTGAAATTCTAGTGTTTGTAAGTTAATAAATATATTAATTGGATTGTACTTATGAATGATCAAATAATTTCTCAGATTACTAGGACTAACTGTACATTTGTAAAATTAAATAGGTGCGCTTCTGTGCTGAAGCTTCACTGTGGTCAATTTGCTTTGTCTATTGATTGTATGTTTTGTCTATGTAACTAATGGCATGCAGCTTTATCGATCCATCTCAGTACTCACCATGCTGTATATATCTGGTAACTTATTTAAGCTGAACTTTTAAATTGAACTAAAGAATAATCATTATATAAGCATACTACAATGTTAGAGATATAATCTGTTAGATAGAAACTATATAAAAGTGTGGTGCAGCAAGAGGTAGTGATTTTCCATATTCATCTCTCTGAATGACCCGAGAGTGCTGAAACAGATAAGCTCTGCACTAGAGGCTGACATTTTTTCGGGAATCCAACGGGTCATGAGGGAACTACATGGCCCAGAAGTCAACGGTGCTTCCGGTCACAACTTCCCACCAGAATTCATAGAACAGCAGCAATGGAGGGAGTAAACACAAGGGCTGTGTCTGATATCGCTTACTTTGTATTCGGACACACTACACCTACTGCTTTCGCATACTGTATAGTATGGAAATAAGCGATTTCAGATGCATCCAAGCTCAGAAACTGATGTCGTAAACATTTATTTGCAACTCAAAGTCAGAAGTAACGACTTATCTAAAAAGCTTTATATGCACTTTTTTCTTTATACAAAACTCAGGCACAGTATGTGAATTGTGAAGGTAATGCTTTTATGCACATTTGTT
>JAUZST010011298.1:0-11986 GCA_034779995.1 Parotocinclus haroldoi | reverse complement strand
CACACACACACACACACACACACACACACACACACACACACACACACACACACACACACACACACACACATGCAAATCCACATTTACCAAAACTTAAATGAAAGTAAAAACATGCATTGCCTTGCTGTTGAAAGTTGAAAGTGTTCAAACCTGTGCTGCACCACATTGGATTATAGGGTGAATAAATACAGTGTATGATAAAGCTGATAAAGTGAAATTAAAACACCCTTTTACAGTCAGGAAACATAAATCAACCAGTTATGGTGACTACATGGTGTACAAATTGGGGCATTAATCAATAGACAGGCTGTGGGCTTTACAATATTTTGACTGTGACAATGCCACTTATATACAGTACCTATTAAAATGTGTAAAATACCTCCCTAAAACCACTTATATTTTTAGAAATAGGAAGGTTAGGAAGTAGTTGGTTTTGGGAAAAGAACTGACTAAAACTGTTTGCCCCAACCACAGCTTACTGAAGATACAAAAGGCATTGGGGAACATTTGGCTGTGCTTGGCTGTGCCTTGCATTTTGGGACAGTTATTCAGCTGAGCCTCGAGGGAAGTACAAAAGGGGCAAATGCTTCCTTAAAAATAGCTGAGGGCAGCTGGCTCACACTATCTTTCAACAGGGTCCCTCCTGCATGGAGGGCTGTGTAGAGGCCCCCACTCCCAAGCTTCAGACCAGAAGCTTTAAAGGTTAATGTGGACTCACAGGTATCAAACCAGACGTGTTCCATTACCACTGTACAAGTGAATGGGTTACAAAATCGCTCCCAGTTGACACAGAGAAGCACTTGCAGATCCACAGAGAGATGGTCACTGAAATAATTTATGACCATTAGCTTTCTCCCCCTAACATAGTGCAATGTGTAAGGGGAGCACTCATATTGTATTAATGGTTAGTAATTCATTTGATAAGCTTTCACAAGTCTCTCCCTGAAGGACACCTGCATTCAGATGTGTGGTAATGATGTGTAAAGTGTTTTCTGGGTACACACTGCAGGCTCATCTGGCAACATACATGTTATCTTGTATATCGAACATATCTCCTGCTGGATTTATTCATGATTAAAATGAGTTCAACATATATCTGATTTATTATATGTAGCAATTATCTATAACTTTGAGATAACAGGCATTTTATGACTATTGAGAAAAATATGATTATATGACCAATAAGAAAATTAACATGTATTTACGTTTTAAATGATATACAATTCCCTTTAACAGCACTGTGAGTCTAATATGTGAGTCTTACAGCCTAGAGATGAACAAGTTCCTTTTCTTAGAAACAGCCAATTAAGGTTGTGTACCCAAGAGTGGAGTGACCAGGCCTAATAGCCCAATCAAGCTAATTTAGACATATCTGTTCAGCAGCTGTACATTCTCTGCCAGAAAATGCCCCTTGGTACAGGACTTTAGTATTGCCCACAAATCTGCTCTTCACTTGTCACTCAGTGTTTAAGCAGGGCACATTGTAGGATAACACCTCCAACCATCATCCTTCACCCTACCAACCATCATTACTGCCTGTCACCTTGAGCGGCTCTTTTTAGAACTTTGTTTGGAATAGTTCAGCCACATGTGTCCTCCTGCTACTGACAAACTATGAGCAAGTGGTGAATGAGCTATCCTGAAAAAGACATTACCCCAAAGCCCTTGAACTACAGATCCGGCAGATGAGGTCATCACACTGTGCCTTCATCCAGCTGTCTTTCTGATACAATCAAATGCTATGAAAATAAACTCCAAGAACCTCAGCCCTCATATACAGATAAAAGAGTTTTTAAACTATAGGTAGGTCTAATATATCTTTAAAAGCTCTACATTCCAACAGGCTTGTTACAATTCAGATATTATATTGGGTAGCTGTACCTGGTACGAACGTGTGATCTGTGTTTTCTTTGGCAGAGGCTTTGCGGGTGCACGTGTCATTGGAGCAGAGGTGGTGGAGTGGATACTGCACTGAATTGTCAAAGTAAAGGTCTGTAGTCTAATATGGTGACAATGTCAGGTACATATTTTATACCATTTTAAGCAAGTCCCTCCTGTAAAACGTTTTTTTTTAAAGAAATCCAGCATATGTTATTTATATATACTGGACCAATGTAAGATTATCCTGCTTCTTTGTGTTTGAAGTGTAAAAAAATAAAAACGGTGGTGGGTTTTTGAGGGGTGGGGTAGCTATGCCATTTATAATGCTGTAGAACACATTTAACAAGTTACTACACACTTCTACAATTATAAGTAGTTCTTTCTTCTTTTCATGTTGGCTAGCTTACTCGTGTTTTCATTGTGACAGTGATTAGTGAAAAATTAGAGCCTGCTTGGGGTCATGAACTGTTAATGGGTACAGTTAGATGTCCTCAAATCATTTGCTCGTCTCTGATTCCAATAACTCACTCCTCACTTGTTCACAAGCCTAAAGCTGCACTCTCATTGGCTAGGGGAATGGGTAGTAGCTATGAAGTTACAGACAGATGTCAGGTCTATCCTCGGAGGCCTAAATAATGTTTTTTTAATCGAAGGAGACCAGCTTTAGATGGAAACACACTAAACAGAGGTTAACTGTAGAGATCTCTAAAAGCACGGCATCAGCAATTCCACAGAGAGGTGAACCTAATGTCAGAATGGATCCAGTCTAATACAGAAGTTGTTTGTTAGAACTGTGGGAGTCCTGGTTGTCACTGTGTCAGTGTGCAGAACAATTACCTTTTCACAATAGATTAAACCTCTTTAATGCCACGTACTAAAGTTTTACAATGACTCAATGATGTGTTTGCTCTTCATATTACATGTTTAGTAACATTCTAAATGTGCACATGCCTTAATATTTAACACAAGGTTGATTTTCCAGCACTGATTTGTTCCACCATTCACCTGGCAATCAACTGATTGAATAAGAGCGTTGTCACAAGATAAACACCAGAATTTGCACCCATGAACTAATGTTAATAATTCATACATTCATTCATTTTCATACTCCAACAGGGTCACATAGGATCAGGGTCTATCCAGCCACACAGGATATCAAGGTGGAAACCAACCCTAAAGAAGTAACCAATCCATCACAGGACATACACTCTGGCACTCTTTAGAAACCAGGGTACTCAAAGTAAACCCATGCAATCTCCACATACATAGCGGCTGATTTGGGACTCAAATCTGATTATCTAAAGCTGTGAGCTGTCAGTGTGTATTACTGCTTGCCACCCAGCTTACATAATACTGGTCAAATATAAAAGGCATGCAAAATACTAGACATTTATTGGATTATGTAAGCTGACAAAAATTAGTTACCTTGCATTTTTAAGTTGGTAGTAACTTCAGATTCCTGCAGATGACGTTGCATGTGGAAGACTGGGCTATCTGTGGGGTTAGATTGAAAAGAGGTATAGTGGTATAGTGCAGGGAAAGTCTCCTTTAATGTGTGTAAAATGGACAGTAAAGAAGAAATTAATGATTGGTAAAAGGAGTGATTTCACTTGGGTGTGCCAAAGGCCATAGTGTGAAGGAAGTACCTGAATTTGCAGATGTATTAAAGCACATGGTCATACAGGTCTACCAGCAGTAGCAAAAATACAAGGCTACAGGAAATTCGCGTCAGCGAAAGATGAAACTGACAGGGACCGACTGCAGGGCATGTTCTGTAGGGCATTGCTCGCCTTGACAATATTGAGCAGAGTGGCAAGCAAGAGACAATGGGTAAAAAAACACGAAAACTGGACTGTTCATGACTTGTTATCTGGTCACATGAATCTTGTTTCTGTCTGAATGTTAATGATTCTAGGCATCGTGTTTATCAAATACCTCAGGTAACCTTTAATGAGGACTGTTATGCAAGGGGTGGCTTAAACTGAAGAAGGTTCAGTGAAGTTCTAGGGGTGTTTGTACAATGGAAATTAGTTATTTGGTTGAGGTGACAGTAAATTTGAACCATGATGCATACATTAAGCAGCTGGACAACCAAGTTTTGCCTTTGACCATTATCTTATCAAGGAACATGACATTTCATAATATTCCAAGATTCTTGTGTTTACAGAGATGCAAATGTGACTGATTGGCATGATAAACATTCAGGAGTAGTCACACATCTGGCTTAGCCCGGAGGTTTTCAGATGTGATCCTCTTAATCTGTGAGGCTATCTAGAACAATGAGTAAGATGCCTGGGAAGGCATCCACAAAACCTGGTTGAACTGCACAGTTCAAAAGTGACTGAACAATGATGTCACCTACATCTAGAAAATTGTACAGCACACGCCAAGTCGAATTGTTTTATTTATGCTTGTAGAGGTATTGCAAGCTATTGGGTGTTTTTGTTTAGTGAGCATATTATTCTCATTATAAGCATGTTGATGGTTGTGATATTTGCAGTCATCAACAGCATGATAAAATCAGTGTATCAGTTACTTCTTACAGAGGCTTTGTATGTGATATGTGTATCACTAGCAAGTGCATGATTGGCAATAAAAAAGGAAGTTGTGGCAGAGTGTGTTTTGTTCACCTGACAGGTGGAGAGCTATTTAAATGACTGGGAGTAAAGCAAGGCACATGGTCTGACTTAGGGAGAAAGATACAGAGCAAGGAAAATAGGAAAGAGAGGCAGAATCTTCTGTTATTTTCTTACGACGATTTGCCATGCTGCCTGAACTGTCTACGCTTGAGCTCTAAATGTTAATTTATGACAGATAAACACAATGAACTAAAAGACTATTTAAACCTGTCAGGCAACCTATCCATTTACATATCTCCATGCTTGTATTGCCAGGAAGACTTTCCATTCTTACAGGGCATCAAGATTTAATGAAGTACACCTTTTTCAGCTACTGGTTCCTCCCTCATTTTCTATTCCCTTGAGCTTTGTAGGCAAAGATCATGCCTTTAACAATATTTAGTATTTAGTACTGTATTTAGTATGTGTTGTAGATTTTCACCAGAACTCTCTCTAATCCCAGGCGTGTTCTTTTTTTTAACTTTTCCTCTGTAGTCTTTATTACAATGTTTTGCCCGCTTCTTTAACACTATTATTAATTAAATAAAATATTAAAAAATACGTAATATGACTAAGTCTGGACTATAATTTATATTACAACTGTTAATTACAAATCGAGTATTGCAGAATCTGCCTATTTAATATTTACCACATTGGCTTAAATAAAACAGAATGAGGAAAAGAAAGTGATAAAATGAAGAGAAAAACAGATCTGTTTAACCATGCATATTATAGGTCATGAGGAATCTGTATACATTTTATTTACATTGAGTTGCATTATCATTAATTTATCAAAGTGTAACAACATGTCACTGTAAAGGTCTCTTATCAAACTCTACCGAATATTCCCTGATTTGCATATTCCTGGTTTATGTGTGATCGCTGTGGTGATTAGTGATGTCCCAGTTCCTAGATAGTAAATCTGAAAGAAATGGGTTAGAGAGTGTTTATGAGTATTTTTATGATGATACAGAAAAGCATATTTATGTTTCAAGTTCAGTTTATTGCAGATCTTTGTTTTAGGGAAGAAACTATAGCACTTGAGTGGCATCAAACGTTGCCAATGAAAACAAAGACCTGCCAAACATCTCTGTGAATTTCGCAGAGCTTTCTTGAGAAAGGCTCCAGAGAAATTCCAGTTTCAACATACTATGCTGACCAGACATTTAAAAGAATATGATTGTTTGGTTTTGGATTTCAGGTTGTGTGTGACTAATGCACTTCTGATAGCCACAGTGTCATGGAGGCTTTTATAAAGATGTATATATAAACCATGTATTGGGCTAAAAGTGTAAAGTATGTGTCAACTTCCCACTGTGGGAAGTGTAGAACATTCAACTCAAACCTGGGTATTATTAACCTAATGTATTCTTAACTTCATCAGCACTATTTTCAACATTTACCTTAAGTAAAAAACACTAATTATTTCTAAATATGTTTTAAAAAGTAAACGACTCAATGAAAAATCGTTCAGTGTACTTGTAACCACATGCTTAATTAACTTACATTTTTTTAAACACATGCTTAATTAACACACAGAAAGTAGTGTTACAAAGAAAAGCGTAATTAGCACAGTAATAGTACAATAATTCATGTAAAACAATGATACAATAATCAGTCTAGCCACATAACTGAAACCATATCTCCCCAGAGGGAGGATAGGAATCCCAGTGACTCAGTGGTAGAGCACTGGTTTGCTGTGCTACCTAATGTCAGCATTCATCCAGTTGTAGGCTGATATGTTATTTCCATCATACACAGTAGTTGACATCATAGCAGAAGATTCTTAGGCCTACACCAAAGCAGTTATACATACCTGCTTTCTTCTTTGGTCTACTGAAAAAAAAGGTATTTTCAGGTTGCCACATATTTTGAATTAGTATGAACAATGGGCATGGAACAATACAATTTGTCATGTCTAATAAATCTCTTGTTATCACTTGCATCTCACTTTTCTAAGCCCTACTGTCTGTCGTGATTGTGTTTTTTGGACAGGTCCATGGACCTCAGCATCACTCCTGCCCAGAGCACTCCCACTTCTCAGCAAAGCAGCTGTTTCCATACAACTCTATTATTCTCGTGGGCTCCTGAGAGATCCCATGCTGCATCGTTAATCAAAGTACCTCATGCCTTACTGGAGCTGAAACTCCTTTGCAGCATCATCAATCATAAAAAAGCAGAGTGTGTGCTTTGGCTTTTGAGAAATAAATTGAGACTCAATGAGAAAAAAGCAATTAAGAAAGGTCTTTGGCCTACCATTCATAAGCTAATGTATCAAGTGAATTGTGGTAGATTTTTTTTGTTTAACTTAGTGGTTCAGTAGGAAAATTTGTGGCATGATGACAATGTAGGAAATGTGAGTTTTCTAGTTTGTTTTCCCAAATTTTACATTGACCCTGACCTAAGCTTTACTGTATGATAAGTTGTAAGAAAATATCACATTGTCACTTAGTTGCAGACTGAGGAAGAAAGACAGAAAAACTGCAAAGACTGAGAGTGATTGAGAAAGGGGAGAGGGAGGAGTGAAAGAGACAGAAATAAAGGGAAAGAATGAAAGAAAGAGCTCCTTTGATGGTGACAGGAACAGAAATAATGTATGCCGATTCTGTGCCTTCAAGACATGAGCGGCAGAGGAATGTGGAAATGGGTAATGAATTCCTCATTATGTCTGAGTTAAGGTATACTAATGAGGGGTTGATATTGTGTAATTATCTGTCTTCATTATAGTCAGAGTTAAGTGTTCCGTTGCATTTGTAGCAAATTGACCATAGTTGGACGTTTGGTTGGGGAGGTGAATTGGGCAATTTTCATGCCTCATTAAACCCAATATAAACAAGAGTAAGCCATCTTCCTGCAGCGTCAGGTGTCTAATAAAGACAATGGTGACAGTGGTACATGTGTAAAAATATAGGTCCTATCACAGAATTATGTTTATTTCTGTCCACTCGGCATAAATAATTACAACTATCCAATCTTGGCTTGGAGGGTAGCCCTGCTGCACTGCCTCAAAGCAGGAAGGTCCAAGGTTCAATCCCAGGGAAGAGTGGCCTGGGTAATTTTAGTGTGGAGTCTGCATGTCCTCCCCATGTCTACGTGGGTTTACTCCAGATAATCTGGTTTCCTCCCACAGTCCAAGACATGCGTGTTAGATTAATTGATTACTCTAAATTGACAATGACTTGTGTGTGTGTGTGTGTATATATATATATATATGTGACTGGTTTAGAGGTGAACTTGTTGGATATAACCTTGTGTGTGTCGCTGAGATTAAATTGCACCTTGAAAATGAAAATGAATTAAATCTAGACTTCCTTACGTATTTACTCATTATAATTCTCAATTAGGTTAATATAAGTTTGATCAATTCCTAAAATGTAATTTAATTTAGTTAAGTTTTGATAAGAAAATAGTCCCTTTTTCATAACCATTATTTATTAGATTTTCTCAGGTACAACGAATCACCCTCCAGACCACACACCAGGTAAAATGATGTCCACCTGACATAAGCAGTTTTAATTAACTCAAAATAAACCAGTTGACTAACCAGTTGGTTATTAAGGTCAGGGAGGTATTTCTTGTCACTGTTGTCATAGGCTTGCTTAATTCGGATTTTATACATATATAACAGAAAGTTGTAAAGCTGCTCTGAGATAATGCTTCATTGTAAAAACTGCTATACAAATAAATCTGAATTTAATCTACCAAAAGGCCAGTGAGTCCTGATTGGACCACCAAGCTTTACACAAAAGGGGAATATAGGAAGCTTGTGTTGAAACACTGCCACTGTGTCTTGTGATTTTTTGGTCAGACACGTGGTTCACTTTCCACTTACTTTAGAGAATTCTGCAAGAAAGAATGAGTAATTATTTCCCATTCTAGGTGTGCAAATGTGGCAGAGACATTTCCAGACTGGTGGCTATAATAAAATAAATAGATAAGTGAATGTGAGTCTACTGTAAAGTATTAAATCAGGGGACACATACATTTTCCAATACTATTATTCTAGTTTTAAACGTCTTACTATTATTTTTTAATAGCGTTCCCTTTTTCATTACTTGGTTGGAAGAAATGTGTTTTAATAGGGGTGAATTCAGACTGTAGGTCTAAAAATGGGTTTGATGATTTACTCTAGACCCTGTATTGTTCAGCATACAGGCATTCGCACTTCCAGACTGCAGAGCAGTGTGTGTTACAGCTCTCAAAAATACAGTGTGAGATGCGTCTATTATCTGCTCCATTTCCAGGCTATGATATCAAGACAGGAGGCAGCTGTGACGGTGTTCCTTCCAGGCCTGTATTTCAACACATGCTATAAGAGGCAGTGTTATTACTATCTGTAACTACATCTCTGTTTATAGAGGTGTTCACTTAATTGCATGAATGTACAAGATAATCGTGGCCTGTCATGCATACAGTTGGTCATGGGGTCAGCAATTCAAAGCCTTCTTGGTTGTCACCAGTATAGTGAAAGACCAAATCAAAGAGAAGCTGTGACAATATACCAAGACAATATACCTGAAATATATGAATTTATACATATATAAAATATACTTTTATATATTGTAATGAGATATATATATATATAATATATCTTTTTCATGATATATGGATTGGAATGTGTTTCCCCTTAACTGTATCAATTTTAGCAAATGTTTAATGACCTCCTGTTGAAAATGCCTACATTATTCTGGCCTGCACAGAAAACAAGATATAATAACTCAATCAGTCAAGACAGTAATGAAAATTAATTCCAGAACTGCTTGTATTAGAGATACAATTACCAGGGATTACAAGTGAATCATTTCCACATGTTCATAATGAAAATGCTATAATCTCTTTCTTCCAAAACATTAAGGTGCTCTTTTTTGGCAGTCAACCACATGGGGGAGGGGGGAGGGGGGTTGGAGAAAGAAGTGAGAGATTGAAAGATTGAAAGTGACTGCGTGAGTAATGTAGCAACACTGGGCAACAACATTGCTTTCATAATTTTACTTTACTGATTTTGACTAGAGCAAGTTCAATGTGAATAGATTTTAGACTTTGGACATAATTGTATTTACTTTTGTTCTCTCTCTCACACACACAGACACGCTCTCTCTCTCTCTCTTTACCTGCCTGGCACTCTCTTTTTTCTCTCTCTCACTCTCTCTCTCTGACTGTAGTCGTTAATTTGAGAGCTTATTCTTTAATCGTACATCTAAACACTTCATAAGTGCAGAGTAAGGTTATGTAACTATTTTTCAACAGTCTGCAAATGAACTGAATTCTTAAACTTGGACATTTCATCACAATTTATTAATTCACCCTAATGATCTATTATTATCAAGCTGTTTATGGTCAATATGGATTTGGACCCAATCTCAAAAACACTTAATGCAAGGAAAGATTACCCTCTGATCAATTCATAACAGGGCATCATACACTCCCTCACTCATACATTCACACTCACTCACACCCAGTCCATTTAGAGTAGACAATCCACCTGCTGGCATGTCTTTTGTATGTGAGAGGGATCCTTTGGATCCATAGGAAACTCAGATTGACATGTGAAGAACATACAAACTCTACTTATACAGTAACTACAGTAACCTTCTGACCTGTTGCATCACCATGCCATGCTAAGTATTAATCTTTAATTTTCCAAATTCAGTAAAAATTTTTTCCACAAAATGAAAACAGGCAAAATAACATAATTTGTCTTTGTGTAACTCACATTTTGATGCATCAGCGGTCTACAGTTATGGTTTCAACATAGAAACCATAAAAACACGATGACGATATGAAATTAATCTCTCAGAACAAATAATTTCAGTGTGCGAACTGCATTTGTCTAAGAACAAAACAAGGAGCAAAAAGCACAATACATAATAATAGATTCATGGTTATTAAAGGCAGGTTAGAAGAGGATACACTCTCAGTAATGTAAGTGTGTGTGTGTGTGTGTGTGTGTGTGTGTGTGTGTGTGTGTGTGTGTGTGTGTGTGTGTGTGTGTGTGTGTGTGTGCAACTCTAGTTGATTTACAATAAAAACCTCAGCACAGGGCCAAACAAAGCAGGTTCCTGTGGCCATCATATGACCAATGGGATGCATTTTCTCACTGTAGATTGGAAAGCTTTGTTCCCTATTTATTTCTGAAAGGATCATTCAGGCCATCACTTCACTCCAGTTGTGTGCATATTTTAATATATCTCCTAATTTTTGTGAGCAGTATAGTTTATAGGTATATTATAGGAAGAATCAAAAAATATGGAAACCTTTTAATTTGACATTGTGAGGACCTTTTGCTGGTTCTTTTTAATAGAAACGGCAACTTTCTTTTGAAAAATCAGAACAGTCAAACAGGTGTATTTGGTCACTGAGGTTAGAGAGCTCACTGAGACATAGTGTGTGTTCCTTGTCTTGCTATACTTGTAAGGTCCAAGTGTAAAAACTGTAGGAAAACCTGACAATTGTGACTTGTGAGAACCTGTGGTCCTCACTTCTTCTCAGGAACATAAAGCCATACAATTTGGGTACTGATTAGGGTAATGAGGTTAAGTTTGTAGTAGATGTAGGTGTAGCATTACCTACTTAGTTACCGTGTCTCACAAAAGTAATTTCATTTTTGTAAATATTTTATTATACCTTTTCATGGGACAACACTGAAGACACCCCATTCACAAGTCCTACTAAACACTATATAGTCACTTGATACTGGGAAGGGAAAATGGCTGATTGGGCACAATTTGGCCAATTTCACTTAGGAGGTTATTTTGAGGGCACATCAAATTTACAGTGTCATACAAGCTGTAGACTGACTACTTTACTTTGTATCAAAGTGTCATATCTTGTTGTGTTGTTCCATGAAAAAAATGAGGGGTATACTCAGTGTGAGGGGTGCTGGCAGTATGTAGATCAAGTCAATTCAGATTTACATATGTAGCACTTTTTACAATGGAGCATTGTCTCAAAGCAACATTAGAATATAACATTATCCCAAACTGGCCAATCCCAAACTGAGCAAACCTAGGGCAACAGTGAAAATGAAAAACTCCCTAAATATTGTAAGGAAAAGACCTTGGGAGGACCAAAACTGAAAAAGTGACCCATACTCCTCAGATGTTAATTGTAAGAATTAAGTTTGTATTAACAGTAATATGATGTAAATAATAACAGAAAAATAAAACATTGCATAAAATACAATGCGGATTCCAAAAAAGTTGGGACACTAAACAAATTAAAACTGAATTCAATGATGTGGAGATGGCAAATGTCAATATTTTATTCGTAATTGAACATAGATGACAGATCAAAAGTTTAATCTGAGTAAATGTAACACTTTAAAGGAAAAATATGTTTCTTCAAAATTTCACAGTGTCAACAAATCCCAAAAAAAGTTGGGACAAGTACCAATAAGTGGCTGGAAAAATGAAACAGCTGGAAGACCAATTAACACTAATTAGGTCAATTGACAACATGATTGGGTATAAAAAGAGCTTCTCAGAGTG
>JAUZST010011297.1:0-11987 GCA_034779995.1 Parotocinclus haroldoi | reverse complement strand
TGTCCCAACTTTTTTGGGATTTGTTGACGCCATGAAATTTGGAAACAACATATTTTTCCCTTAAAATGATACATTCTTTAAGATTAAACTTTTGATCTGTGATTTGTGTTCTATTCTATATAAAATATTAGATGTTGGCACATCCACATCATTGCATTCAGTTTTTGTTCACAATTTGTGTAGTGTCCCAACTTTTTGGAATCCGGTTTGCAATTGAAGGAATATTTCATTATCCCCTATTTTTTGTGAGCAGTATATGTGAATGGAAGGGAGGGATATGATATGATACAATATAGTATTCTGAGTGTTGGCTTTTAGACTTTTAAACTTTAATATTATATTGGATTATTATATTATACTAAGCTTGGTATCTCAGTGTTTTTTTTTTTTTTTCTCATAATAACACGAACATGCAAGCTGAAGATGAGAAAATGTGCTAAATCAATCTGTTTTATAGGTTAAGGCGAAACACCGATCAAATATTTAATCTTTTAATTTAGGTGTAGATAAGGTTTAGGTGTGAGCAGATTGGCCAAAGTTAACTGGGGGGAAAAATAAAATCTATAAATCTAAGGAATTCCACAAAAACTCCCTGTTATCTGGGGAATTTATGATATGGGTTTGTATTTTGCATATTGTATTCCAAGTTTATTAGTTTGTAATAAAAATAATTTAAATATGACAGTTTTTGGAATTTAACTAAATAAGAACTTTAGAACATCAAAGCTTTTTGTGCGTCGCTGTTTTTAGGGACTTATTTCCAAATATAGTGTTTATAGGTGTTTAGTAAGTAGCATTAATCTGCGCGTTTTGTATAAACATCTGTTCTGCGAGAAAAAAAACGTAAATCCTAAAGGGTTCATATGACATCGGCATGTAAAATATTACTGCAAATGTTAGGCCTTTGCTAATATTCTCTTGGCTTGTTTTGGGCGTGCTGGGGCTGTATTAGACAATGTTGTGGGATTTTCCCACTCACTCTGACTCACACTTTCCAAGACGACCTAACTGGAATGACTTCAGACATGTCATACAGGAAAATATCACTCATTGTTTTTTAAGAGGCTGTTTGCCAAACCACAGCATAAACACGTATGTGTCTCGTGAGACAGTCAGTGAACCTGTACTTACTGTATGACTGTAAGACATATTTTGCATCGTAGATTTGATCATATAATAAAGGTCTCATTATAGGATTTGGGACCTGGTGATCCCGGTTTAAAAGATTTTAAATCACTTATCTATTGTTTGAAGTTTCAACCCGGATTATTACGTTTCACGAAAGCTAACGTGAAAAGTATATGGATTAAATTGTGAATGTGAAAATGAATCTTAAAAGAAAAACTATTTAACCCTACATTTCTTTCGCAGGGGAGATTTTAGGTTAGATTAGAGATGAGGTATAACAAGGTGGGAGAGATTATATGTGAGATGAAACAAGTCAGATAAAACTAGAAAATGCGGCTTCTGCAGGAACTGAGTGATAACAAGTGAACGGAGAGTGCGATCACTCTGTATATTGACATGACAGGTGAGATCATACCCAAGTCCAAGTTGTCCGATTTTTGTGCGTGTAGCTCGGAAATTGACCGAGCTTCGGCTGTGCGAAATTAGAGATGATCTTTAACTGAGAGATGAGGGTAAGTTAGAGATGTGAAAGATAACAGATGTGAGATTTTAAAAAAAACACAGTGGAGTTATAAGATGCAATTTGAGAGTTGAGAGCTGAACATAAATACCAGAAAAATGATATGAGTAACGATGTATCGGAAGTGAGGTGAGAGCTGAGGGGAAATTTGAGATGAAAAATTATATTAGTGACGAGATATGAGAGCCGAGAGTAAATGAGAGCTGTGAGAGAGCATATATAAGAGAAGAAATGTCAGATTAGTGATGCAATAACAGAGAGAATGAGAGACTAGGCGGGGCAGTTCGCCGCCGCCTCATAACAAGCAGGTCTGTGTCCTTGCTGTGTGGAGTCTGCATGTCCTCCCCGTGTCTGTGTGGGTCTACTCCAGGTACTCTGTTTCCTCCCACAGTCCAAAGACTATGTGTATTCTGTTAATTGGTGTCTCTAAATTTTCATTGACTTGTGCACGTGTTTATATGTGACTGGTGTTGAGGTGAACGTGTGTATGTATGTATGTAAGAAGCTAAATAATCAAACAGCAAGAATAGACGTTATTTGAGAGAATTTATATACAGTCGATTCCGGTTAATGGGACCACAATGGGATGTGATTGTTTTGGTCCTAATTACCGGCTGGTCCGATTAATCGAACATGCTCTATGTTACAAGATGGGACGTGCTATAATTTAAGTAACATATTAAATGTTTATTAAACCTTTATTGTACTATATACACGTATAGCGAACTATACAAACAAGAACTACTGTTGCTTACCAACTTTGTTCATTGAAAAATAACATTTTTCGAAGCGATCTACAACACAATGTATAGATACTCAGCATGCGAAGCATAATACTGTAAAAAAACAAGTTCTTACTCAATTCTAGTCAACTTTTGAAGAACTTATCCAGTTGGATCTTACGCGCTTTTGCTGTGGCTAAGTGACTTGTGGCTTCTTTTTTGTAGTAAATGGAAACGTTAGGCAAAGACCTGTAGGTGGCAGTAGAGGGCTGGGGAGAAACTGGAGAGTTTTCATGTAGTTATGCCAGAGACGAAGAGTTTCTTCACGGATATTACGTATTTCTTATTCACTGTACACGTTCTTTGGTCTGATTAAACGGAATTTTGGTCCAAATAAGCTAATAATATTACACGCGTCTATAATAGGATGTGAAAGAAGAGGTAAGTTGTGATAAAATAGGAAGATTACAGCTGATATATAAAATGAGAGGTGAGAGGAATTTACAATTGCGAGATAAGAGAATAGACATGAAAAAATAAAGATGATAGGATATACAATTATTAGTTTAAAGATGATATATAAAATGAGATGAGTGGTGATGTTTGGGGAAGGTAGATGAGAGATGAAGGTAAATCATAAAACAGATGAGAACTGTTATGAGATATAAAATAAGACGGAATGATAAGAGATAAGAGAAAAAATACAAGACCTGGGAGGTGAGATGTGAGACTAGAGAGGTTAGAAGTATGAAATAAGTTAAAAAAAGATCAGAGATGGGATTTGATGTGAAAGGAACGTAGTGATGGTAAATAAAGTAGAAAATGAGATAAAAGAGATATGATATAGAATGCAGGGCAAAAAGATGTGAAGCTGGAAACATGCTAAAAAATGAGATGATAAGAGATGAAATATGATAGGAATTGAGTTTAGCTGTGATTAGAAATGAGTTTAGGTGAGATGGGATATGGGGTGAGGTTGGGGCGATTGGATGCCAGATCATTTGTGGTGAAAGTTTGCAAACCTGATGAGAGATTGTTGAGATTTTTAGGTGTTTGCAAGCTTTCGCTTTCATTTCGTTCTGAAATATTTACTGGTTGTCAGTTTGCATAGTTTAAATGGGAGTTTTCTGGAATGCGTCTTTGTTCTTAAAACAGTCGTGTGCGTTTTCTCTCAGTCATGTGCTTGTGTTTTCTGGTTAGGTTTAGCCGCTTATTATGAACCTTTAAGCCTTGCTGTTTCCAAATTCCGTTACGTTCTTAATAGTTACACGTGACTATTTGATTTATTTGATCTACTGTGCTTATTTACTTTTGACATGGTTTGTAAAATGAAATATTTAAATATATTCAATTCAAATTTATTTATATAGCGCATTTTTTTTTTTAAAATCAAGCATTGTCTCAAAGCAGCTTTACAATATTACATTATCTTAAAAGCCAATCCCAAATTAAACGAGCATAGGGTGACAGTGGAAAGGAAAAACTCCCTGAAAGTAGTAGGAAGAAACCTTGGGAGGACCAAAACTCCCCTACCCGACCTCCATGGGTGGCCTATATATCACACAGCACCTTTTCTAACCCAGGCATTTAACTTTTGCTCTATAGGTGCCTAAACCATAAACGTGGTCCCCAAGCATTTATTATGCACCTTGCACGTTTTTTGAGTTTTATATTACTTCAATAGTTACTAACCACTGCGGAAGGAGGACTGCTTCAGCTGTTCCATTTAAATGTGTTCACTTTTCTCCACAGCGGTGGTGACGACCACAACCACAGTGGTAACCAGCCAGTACCCTCAGCAGCCTACAACAAACCCTGGTCCTCAGTATCCAAACTATCATCCTGTCGCAGGGCAGCCTGGCTACAGCGTCCCAGTGCAGCCTGGCTACAGCGTCCCAGCGCAGCCTGGCTACAGCGTCCCAGCGCAGCCTGGCTATGGAGGACAACCCATGCCTCCTGCACCGTATACCAACCAACCTTATGCCTCCGGAGCCCCTCCTCCATACCAAGAGAGTGGTAAGAACGACACCTCTGTTAAACCTACAGTTAATATCATTTAAAGCCAAAACAAAAAACATGTGCTGTTTGTTTTACTGCGTGTTTTAGGGGCATGCCATATCGTATCATTCGCAATAATCCCGTTGTAAGTTTTAAAATTATATAAAACATCCATATTGTGACATTCCGACGTGTTTATGTAACATCGCAATGCATTTACCCAGAGTCCAGCGTAAGTCCATTACGTGACTCATAGGCAGAGCAACAGCTGAGGAGTTTGTCCCAAAATGGGAAGCGATTCCGCTAATGTGGATGCGATTTTGGTACAAAATATCAGATGTACAACGAACTACAGTAATATGTATGCCATGCAAAAGGTCTAACAAAAAAAGGTTTACCACCTCAAGCAGAAGCACGCATCTCACTATAGGGAAAGTCAAAAATACCGTGAGGTGAGGTAGTTTAAAATATAAAATATATTTTGTTGCAATTGTATATTGTTGGAATATATCGCCAACTATATGGTTGTCGCAAAAGTACCCTATAATACTGCAATATTCTTTTGGGGCCATTTCACTCACCCCTAATATCTACACATCTGCAACCAGAATCGGCCATCTGAGAACTTTTAATGAATAAAAAGCTTTCTATTTTAGTTTGGAAGCACTTTAAAAACTGTTAATAGGTATTATAGGTGCGTTTTGTGCTTAACAAGTAGCTATTTCAGAGCAGGTATTTGTCGTTGGCTCACACTGATACACTAATCGGTGAGTTAAACTGAAATTCACTCGTTTCACGCATGTTTCTCCTCCCTTGGACCGTAGCAAGGGGAGCTGGGCAGACCCAATTGGGAGAAAGATGGAAAATTAAAACCCGATGGTCCAGGGTTCAAATCCCAACTTAAGCTGCCGCAGATGGGGTCCTTAAGCAAGGCCCTAAACCCTAAAGTGCTTGGATTGTAAGACTGTATAAGTTTTAAGTCGCTCTGGATAAGGGCCTCTGCTAAATGCTGTAAATGTAAATGTAATAATACAGAGAACTTCACTTCCAGAAGATATTAAGTAGATTAGAATGCATGAGCTTTTGAGCCTCTCGTATAAAGACAATCATATGATGACATCCCTAAAGGAATCTAAAGAGGTCAATGTTACAGTTTAATGGTAATAAAAATTGAATGTGATGTAATAAGCTGTTTGCTGGCTCCTGTGCTGGTCAGTCAACATTTCATCTGTCATCACATTTTGAAATATCCCCTAATTTTTGTGAGCAGTATACCTGGTATGATAAAAAGTGGTATTAGGTCAATTAATTTTACGTTTATTTTAGTGTTCCAAGTGCAAAAATATTGCAAGGTCCAAAAGAATACCAAAAGGTCCAGGCTTCAAATCCCACCTATGCCAAGCTACCACTGTTGAGTCCTTTTGCTTGGATTGTAAGACTCTATCCGTTGTAATTCGCTCTAATATAAATATCATAAATATAAATGAAGAAACGTCAGTGGTTTACATCCCGTGATTATCCCTTTTTATTTACCCTCATGATTGTGGCCTTGGACGCAGCCCACCTCCTGAGGACTATTTCTTATCTGGCCAGCTGTTAGGGGTTTTCTTCAGCGTAAAAAGAAGTCATGTCCGTTTACATGCACTTAATAATCTGATTATAGTCTAATGTTTCTGCATTTATCTAATTATTTAAGTAGTTATTTATACAGCAGACACCGATCTAGAAATCATATTAAGAAATCCGAAGAAATCTGATAAAGACAATGGATTCCCACGGTTCTTCCCCGCCATTGACTTTAGCATGGGTTTGATGTGGATCTGGCAACCCCAGAATGTGCGATGGAGCACTTTGTGGAGACTTAAAACCAGTGTAATATACTCGAGAAAATGAAGAAATTAATTATTTTAAGTTGGACATTTATGTCACACATCTCTTTGAGATTCCTGCCTTATTCATGTCAAGCCGGAGCTTACTCATTATCTGATTACCCAAGTACATGTGCAGTTTACGTGACTTTAGGTACAGCGTTATTAAGATATTATATAAGTAAGATATTATATATCTTTATAATTTAATGTACTGATCTTGCTGGGTGGCTCTAAGTCCAATACCGTTCACCCGGTTCTGATGTAAATAGCCTCTAATTAAAGCTCCTCCTTATTTATTTCACCTCCAGTATGCTGCAGTAGCCAGCTAAAATAACACTATGCTGACGTCCAAATATTTTCCTGACTGTCCAAGCAGATAAAGCGAACAATAAAAAAATAAACAGGTCGTAATTCTGATTCACGAAGTGCTTTATACTTTAAATATCCTAAATATCCTCACTTTTAGCAGAAGCACTTGAGATCAAAGCTAAACCAGGACTACTTAATCTGCCTCTCTCATCTCTGAGCTTATTTAAAGAGCTTTGCTGACCTGCTGTACAAACATGAGATAAACACGATACACGTTTGTGTGTGGATTAGATAGAAATGGACCTGGAGTCAAACTGAAGCGTAGGAGCGTTTGTGTAAAAGTGTGTCACAGAAGGTAATAAACAAATACGCAATTACCTTTGTTAAGTAAACCTGCTCTGACTGCATCACATTTGTACAAGTAATTCATACCAGTCATTTGCAGTGACAAAGTTAATTCGTTCCAGAAGGCTTGTCGAGAACCAATAAGGACGAGTACCAAGCACCTCTCCATTGATGAATGGAGTTTGTACAGGATCTCTCTTTTTTACGATGGAGAAATACCATTTTTATGTCCGATATATAGATAGTGATACTGCAAACTTGAATATCAGGCGATAGGGATATCAGACCGATATGCTGCTACCACCTCATAAAGCACTGACGTTGCATACGCTGCACTCGGCTTTTTTACTTTTAAAATAACTGCACACAGCTGACATGATGACCACGCTGCTAGCTAACAGTTTTAACTCGGGTTCCAGCTGTTACTCATGTGACACTTCCCTGTTTACAGCGTGTCGTCCAGATTGTAGTTAAGAATAAACTTGATAGGAACGATGAAACTCCTGTCTCAGATTCAAATTTTGAATTAGTAACACACCTTGTCAGTCAAAGGGTCACTGTGCCACGCCCAGTCTTTGCTTGCAGTGGCAGCATAAGCAATAAATAATAATAATAATAAGTAATAATACTCCTTTGGGAGGCTACAAGACTGAGTTGAACACTAGGGCTTATGTCTGACCATCGTTGGTAGGAGGTTTTTTAAATAACTTGCTTAAAACGTCTGACTATGTTATATATGGCAGGTTGGCAGATTTCCTCTCTTGATCTGGACCCTTGGTAAGTTTTGTTTAACCGATGCCACAAAGTCTGCATTCACAGCATGAAAGAATAAAAATCCCAGAAACTACAGTCAAATCTGTACCAATGGCCACTTCAATCACAAAACAACCAGGCATACCAAACAATTTTACAGTACATTATGATCCAAATCACTTCCTCCATACACATCTACACTCATAGGATCGAGTGATGCCAAACTGTGCCCTGACTTTTTATGCGTTAGGCATCTGGGTCGAATCCTGATAAGATTTTTCCCCATGTGCATTTAATTCTGGTGCCGATTTGGGTGAAAGTATGACAAACCTGTTGTATGGCATTTAGTATTTAAAACAACTTAGAACATTTTGTCATACTGTCAGTCAAAAAGTGACTGTGGGAAAGTGGCTGTGACAATTTTGATCAATTACAGATCTAGCTGATGGACTATTCGAGTTAAGAATCACGCAGCTGAAAAGCTCCCGAACTTCTATTTCAGTATCTCCAGCCCTAAATATGAGACACATACAAATTGGGTGACTGTTTGTGGCAAACACGTTCTCCATAAACTGTTCATGTTAAGCTTCCAATTTCAAAGGTAACCCTTTGTTTAGCATCCCTTGATGTTTATGGAGACTGACCATCTGAAGCTGACCAAGTGTACATAAATATAGGAGGAGAAAACTCAGGCTAGCAGAAAACAGTGCAGTTTTCACCTAATTCGATGTCAAGACAAAGAAGTTACGTTTGAAATGATAAATGTTATTTGGTACGGGAACAGGTTCACTCCAGCTCTTATCGATGCAGGAGGACACCAAGCAGAGTTTGCTCTTCAGATGCTCCAACATGGAACGGACTACTGCTAACATTCCAAGAGTTAACAATGACCTGCTCCCACACCTGTGGATTTTGTTCTTGATGCGGCCATCGTACCTTTGTAAACTCTCCCGCAAGTGGCAATAATAAAAGCATTCCTAGTTAGAGCGGCAAACGTGTGAGGACATCTCGGAAACGACATGTTTGGACGAACTGACGGAACTAGATGTCCAAAAGACGGCTCACCTGAACAACCCCAGCCCATTAAACTAAGTCACTACTCACAGAACTCGAGAGACTATTGGCCTTAACTAGCCTACAAACTACAACAAAAGAAGGCCAGGCCTGAGAAATCCTCAGTTTCACAATCAGAGAGTCTTGTGCCCATGTGACTGATGCCAGAATCACCAGAGTAGTGTGAAACCAAAGACAGAACCGCTTAAAGAGTTAAGACAATCAGGCCGTCAACCCAACCAACGCACATTTTTAAAACCAGCCAGCATTGCTTTAAGAAGTTTTTCAAGACCATACAAGAAAATGTTGGTTTTATGCAAATTTAGTCAGTCCACTGACCAGGCAAATCACTGATCTACAGCGCAGATTTTTGAACACCCTGTATAGGGACCTCTATAGCCACTACTTCAGGGTACTGTCCTAAGTTTCCAGGAACCCTGAACAAAGCAAGTATGTGGCCACCCGTCCATATAAAAGCTGATGCCAAAGGCAACCACCACATATTTTCTTATAAACCAGATATTCACGCTAAAATACAACAAACCTTGAAGCAGATAGGCTACAGCAGCAGAAAACCACACTGGGTACAGGCAACTGAGGCTACGATTTAGTGACCTTAACAAAATGGACATTAGAAAACTGGAATAACATTGCTTGGTATGATGTGTCGGTGTCTGCTGCGGCACTCCGATGGTCCACTCAGAATTTGGCATAACCAACATAAAAGCATGGATCAAGTGATTCAGGCTGCTGATAATCTGTGTTATTGCTGACCATGCTCAAGCTTTTATGAACACAGTGTACCATCTTCACATTTCTAACATTCCATGTCCCAAAGCTCAAATCGTGTCAAACTGGTTTAGGAACATGATAAAGAACTCAAACAGCTCCACACTCACCAGACCTTTATCTAATAGAGAATACAGCTCTGGGATGTGGCAGAACAGAAGATTTACATCATGGATGTGCAGTGACTCTGACCATCATGTCAATATGGGGAATGTTTCCAGCACCTTGTTGAATCCATGTCATGAAGAATTAAGCGAGAACTGAAGCTAAAGCAGGGTCCAGCAAGATGTACCAAATAAAGAGGTAGAAAAGCCTAGATCAGACAAGCCGAACTTTAAGATTAGCGCTCATATATTTAAGCCTTTAAAAAGCAGGAGTTAAATAATCATTGACGGATCATTTTATCATGGTGAGACAAAACATACAGGGTGCCCTGTACCATAGAGTTACTACATTTTAATTGTTGTTATTTTTACAGATCACTGTGTGACAACAAGAAAGAATAAGTCAAAATGACACTGCTCATGGGAAAGGGATCACAATGTCACATCAACATTAAAAGCCATTACATGAATAAACGGGAGAATATTTTTAAATGAATACACAGAGGAACCAAAGAGGAACAAGAATTGCTGGATAATCTGATCCTGTTCACCCCCAGCACTATTGCACCTCATTTGCATAATCAATTTCCATTGACTTTTCATTTGCTTTTCTCATTATCTTGTTTAACAGAATAAAATCAAACGCTTTTTTTTTTTTTTTTTAATAAAATCGCTTCACGTTCATTTTTTAAGCTACACGAAAAGAGTCAAGATCTCCAGCCATGTTTATTTCTTAAAACTGAAAAGATTCCTCGAGAAACCCTAGCAATGATCTGCGTCTCTCTCACACACCTTCGCAGTGAGGCATCGCTTAGTCATGGTTAGAGCACAGCACACTGACGACTTTGTGCTGCACAACATGCTCACAGGTGGCATGAAGAAGAAGAACACACACACTGTAAAAGTGAGACAAAGCATAAGTGGTGAACTAAAAAGGTGGAACTGAGAGGTTTGGGATCACATGCCCTCTGCCCTGACCTTTTACAGGCTCTTAGGAGAAGGAAATGAGTCATTACGGCATCCATGACTGACAGTGATACGGGCCGGAACCGCATCATATCTAGGTTCTGTTCCGGTTTAGGCACGTAGGGCTTGTGGCGAACACTTCAATCCTGCCTTAAATTACAGGCCCAGCTGCAATATCTGTGTGGGTAAAAGTGCTGCAGGATATCACATAGAACCAGCTTGTCTACATCACTTAACAGTATCTGATCTTGCATCCTGGCTAGAGGCGGCCACCAGGGTACAGGGTAACTAGAGCCTAATTTCAATTGTACAATTTCTCCAGATAAACCCATCTTGTACTAGAATAGTGTAATCACTTCACATGTTGATTATCACTCAATTAACAAGATACATTTCTAAAAAGTCTAACAGGGACCTGGGCTGCAAATTGGCTTAAGCTAGATGCCATATATATATAGAACACCTGTAGCATTAGATATAGTGGTTTTGTCATTTCCCTGTTTTAAACATAAAATCACAATAAGCTACCTTTTTAAATCCTGACGTACATTACGATTTTCTTAATCATGTCATAAGTTTATTTCTCCTCGTATGACTTGAACAGTTAAACGATAAGATAATTAAATCGCTTAATAGTTCAAACTCCTCACACCAAACGAACTTTAAGACGATAAATACAAACGGTGATTACATGTACATGCTATAAGTACTTTTTTACATTAAGAGGAAGTGTACATATGTATACGATTAAACATTGCGTGTTTATTTTAGTTCATTTACACGTTCCTTACACGTTTATTTACAAAACGGGTAAATAAAACTTGGGTGTAAAGTTAGGACTTCTGAAATGTTAGACTCAGCGACACGCTGTAAATGTGGTTTCTACCATGATTTAAGGGGACAAGTTTAAATGTTTAACTTCATACTTTAAAGTGTGATTAAGGTGACAGAACATCGTCCCCGAGTAAAGGCACGTTAGCCTGCTAGTTAGGAGCTAACGGACAAGGTTGTACGGTTGGTTAGTGGATTAAATCATCAAAGCAGACGCCGATAAACATTTAAAACGCCCAACCGGCCTTAGTCAGCCATTAACTTGTTCATTCTAACCAGAGGGCCGAAAATCACATCGGTTCGTCCTCGAACGCTATTTCTAAACAGCTAACATGCTAATTAGCCAAGCTAGCGTTAGCTCTGTCAGACTTACCTGGACGTGAGAAACCACAAGGCTCTTGTTTCCTTCTCCGTGATATTTCCACTCGTTTTCGTCCATTTTACCCAATTCCATAACACAAACGCACGCAATTCACGAAGAGTTTTGTTCAGACTTTAACGAAACCAAACCGTTGAAGAAGTTACCAGAAAGTTGATGTCGGAAAAGCGGATCTAAGTAAACCAGAACCTGCCTCCCATATACACTGAGTACTGAATA
>JAUZST010011296.1:0-10000 GCA_034779995.1 Parotocinclus haroldoi | reverse complement strand
GCCACCCATGGAGGATGGGTTCCCTGTTGGGTTTTGGTCCTCACAAGGTTTCTTCCTACCATTTTAGGGAGTTTTTCCTTGCCACTGTCGCCCTAGGCTTGCTCAACTTGGGATTGGCCTTTAAAGATAATGTATTACTGTAAATCTGCTTTGAGACAATGTTACGTGGTAAAAAGCGCTATTTAAATAATTGATTTGAATGCAGTCAATCGGTTGGGTCCATGGATTCATGCAGTTATTTCACAATTTCAAAGTTGCCATCAGTGTTAATAAACATAAATCAGGATTCATCAGGATTCATTTGCATCAGCCTACTTTTTACACCTGTCTTCAACTTGCCAGATGCACACCGTTCCAAGAAGATAGTGAAGAGATCAAAACAGGAGGCCATGTTTCTGGTTATAGTACAATAAACATAATTTCAAAGCCCATACCCAGCAATTAAAATTAAATGTCACAAGTAACTAAATATAATTAAGGTACTGGCAAGTACTAAGTGGGGTACTAAATTGTTCTTATTATTTCAGCTATAAAGCACTGATTTTATATAGGCTCAACTATTACTCTGTTATTTATGGAGCTGTGAGACAATCATGTCTGTCTCATCTAGAGACAATTTCCCCATCAAGGAATACAATTAGTAGCAGTATTTACTGGGATCCCTGGAAGCCTACAGGACATTGATGGGGGAAAGTTTGAGTGGAAGCAGAGAAGCCACTGCTTCATATTGGATGGCATGGAATATGCAATAAAAATATACTGTACTAAAGAGAAACCAACATTCTACCCCCATTAACAGAAATCACATACGCATGCACACACTAACAAGGTCAATGCAGATTGATTTATATAGTGCATTTTACAGTGGAACATTGTCTCAAGGCAGCTTTACAGTATTAGAGTAGTATAGCTGTCCATTCCCTATGTGGGACTACAAATGGCCATACTGACCCTTGTGGAGAATCTAAAGTAAAGACAAATTTGTACCAAATTTAGTTTGTGGAAATAAGAGAGATACTTCAGCCTCATTGTAATTTATAGAGTTTGATCCATACAGACTGATTTTGCAGCAGCAGTCCTCTCCTAAGAACTTCACAGTAACGTTTGTGTACCAACACATAGCTTAATTTTCCTAATGGAAGTGTATTCACTATTGTTATCCAAAATGAGACTGTGAGAGCTGCTGTCTGCCGCAGGACTCTTTAGATATCCTCATAATATGCTCAGTGGGATGCACCATTATATTTTCTTTTTCAGACCAGTCTCTGCGCCACACTTAGCCTACGCACTGGCTGTTGATGATGGCTGCATCTGGAATTTAAAGTGGTGTCCTGCAGGAACCTGGGAGCTCCCTACAACTGACAGGAAGGTAAAGAAACCATCGACAGATGGGCAGATATGAATGATAAAAAAGATCCCTTCAACTCTTTATAGCATGTAAATGAATTATTGTATTTTTTTTGTTTTTATTTTGGATGTGCCACACTACACAATATTGCTGGGAGTATCACTTTAATGATCTTAACATTTTGCAATATAGGATGCAAAACTGATATAAATCAGAAAATGTTGAGACCGTATGGAAAGCTGATATAAACACACAGTTTACTTTGTAACGTTTACTTTGACTTTTATTTAATTTCAGACAGTATGAACAATATGAATTGTGATGATTTGCCATGTTGTTGCCATTCTTTTTCACCACACTTCAAAGATGCTTTGACACAGAGGAAACAAAGCGACTAAGTATTACAGGTGTTATGCTGTTTATATATATTATTATTAACTTACAAAATAAAATATTCTGTATACTTTTGAGTATCTGATGTACAGTGACCTAACGTTAAAATGTCCAAAAAGTCCTGTATTTAACATGGCTTTATTTCACTTCATATTGCGGCTTACATGTGAGACTCAGCCTGGGGCAAAGTAGGAGACAGTCAGGGCACAGTCTTTGAAAAGCATTTGTGAACATAGCGGTTGTCATGCATGCTAAGAAGGATTTTGGAGCTGGACATTTCGACCATGTTAAAAGTAAAAGTCCATAAAATATGGAAAAAAATATGGTCTTTAAGTCAGAGCACATGGCGTCCATCCTGTCTCTGAGCCCAGACAAATCAACACTGCATCCTGGACATGGTTAATATAAGGCTTCGTCTTTGCATGGTAAAATTTTAAGTGGCATTTGTGATTGTAACTCTGTATTTTAGTACTTGACGAAGGTTTACCAAAGTAATCAGCTACTGATGAATAATGGTTAATTGAATCATTTAATCATAAACTATAGTGGGAGAAGTAAATTAAACTCTTCCAATCATTCTTTGATGATGATTTTAAACATTTCAATATTTTTTACACACATTTGTTGACAACATGGACATATTTTGGTCATCTTGGCTCATTGGAGACTCAGCATTTCATGGATGCTGCTTTTGTACCAAATCGTATTTACAATCGCCTGTTGAGATCATACAATAAAAACTTTCTCCAAATTGCCCTGTACCAACTTTTTTGTTGTGTTGTAGACCTGAAATGCAAGGGTGTTTATTAACAAATGAAATTTACCAGTTTCCCAGACAAAACATGAAATGTCTCAGGTTCATACTGTTTGCAATTAAATAAATTGTTGTTGCTTTCTTGCATCATACCCTTCTTCAGCATAGGGTCATATACAGGAAAGAGCGAGTATCTGTTGAGAACAGAATACCAAACGATCTCCAGTTTGTCAACAAATGTGTGACGAAATTATTTAAATTTTACAGTGTTCCTCAAAGAAAGATTGGCGGGATTTGCAAATTTCTTTCCTCTATTTTTATGGTAATAAACATTTCGTGGAATCTGGAATTGCGTAAAGGAATTAATGTGTAAAGGCCAAGACGAAAGCTTAAGCTGAATTCTCATCACCTTTGATCTTTCAGACAGCACTACATAAAGAACCACCATTCAACAATAAGTGATATAACTACACGGGCAATGGAATACTTTGGCAACTCTTTATCAAACATTTACTATAGAGAGTCACATTCACAAATGCCACTGAAAACTTTACTGTGTAATAAAGAAGCCTCATGTCAGCCATGTCCAGAAGCATTGTCAGCCTCTCAAAGGTATCTAGCTTGGGCCATCACACACTGGAAATGCGTAAAGTTGTGGTCAGTTGAAATAGTTTTCCTTGTCTTGTCATGTGCTCTGGACCAAAGGTGAAAAGGAACATCCACTGTTATCAGCCAAGGGATCAAAGTTGTGGCTGTGGAAGAAGAGGGTACAGATATTGGACTGGCCTGTCTGAAGTCTTGACAGGTCCCCAAAAGAGAATGTGTGAAAACCCCGTACTGTTGCACATTTTAAGACTCATTTGCAGGAAGAACGGGACAAAACAACACCAGAAACACAATTGCTTGGTGTCCTCCATGGTATCATTGGTGTAATGAAAAGGAATTGCTTTTTACAACATTACAAAGTGCTAAATGCTTTATTGTACCAACTTTTTTTGGAATGTGTTGCAGGCCAGGAATGTGATAAATGTTTATTAGCAAATGTAATTAATTTGACCAGACTATTTCACAGATTCATCTCAAACAGTTCAGTGTTATTTACTGGCCTTCTTAATCACCATGTTTACTGTATCTCCAATAGAACGCATTTGATATGTGGCCAAATTGGATATGAAATTGAATCTGAAATGTGTCTAAGATTTGTGTGACGCAGTCATGTCAGCATAGACCAGAATCGTCTAGTAGAATGGTTTCTAACGTGTTGTGGAATCCATGCCATGAAGAAGTTACTCTTTTGAAAGCAAAGAAAAGCTTTACTTAGAAGTGGTATAGTGTTTATAATAGAGTGGTCAGTGAATGTATACTGAATAGAACGTATACTGTATAGTGAACGTATACGTACTGCTCGTTCTGTTAATAATGCTAAAATGAGTATTGCCATTTTTCTTCTCCCATTTTCCAATAGGCACAGCACATGCCTCGTCTAGGACTAATAGCCACCGCTTTTTCTAATGGAACAATTGCTGTTTACAGTCTCCCACACCCAGAGCCCCTAATGGCTCAAAATCAAGCTACAGGTATGTGTATGAGTGAAATAGTACTACTGTATGAATGGTTTTAATTGGATAGGTATATTTTTGTCTTGTGTTATCAATGTTTTATAAAGAGAGTGTATATTTTATAGTAATGCCACACAATCTGTTGCGTCAATGCTTCAGAATCCACTATACTAAGAAAATAAAATTTCTTGAAATCTACCAAAAGCTTAATTAAAAATGTTATTACTCCATAAATTAAAAACTTTGAATTGGTTAACTGGTGTAACAATCAGCAATATCGTAGCCACGGATTGGGTAGTAGTACTAGTTGGTGCTGTTTGGAACTCTCCACAGCCCTATTGTTATTCTTATTATCATCTGGGCAGTCATCTGTGATCCAAATGCTATACTAATTATAAAGTACTGTGCAAGTCTTTGGCAGTTTATATTGTTCAGTTTGTATTCTGTTTTGGTGAAATTTCTAATTCTACAATTACAGACCATAGTTCATCTATTTCTCTTAATACAACCCCAATTCTAATGAAGTTGGGATGTTGTGTAAAAATAAATGAAAACAGAATATGATGATTTGCAAATTCTTTTTAACCTATTTTCAATTGAATACACTACAAAGACAAGATATTCAATGTTAAAACTGGTTGTATTTTTTGCAAATATTCACTCATTTTAAATTTGATGCCTGCAACACAATCCAGAAAAGGCAACAAAAGACTAGTGTTAGAAACTTTTTAAGACGAGGGCTTCCAATAGACAGGAGTCAGGAGACTAGGGTGGTGATCAGATGAAGTGTTCTTTATTAATGCTTGTAGAGCATAAACCAGTGTGTACAGCAGCGACGGATGTTCAAGTTGAGATGATATGAAAATGTCCACAAAAGTCTAGCTTCACCTAACAAGGACCCACGGAAGGCTGGTCTCATGGAGTGTCTGTTCCAGCCTTAATCTCGATCTAGCCTGGTCTGTGGTAGTCTGGTCTCTAGAAGTCTCTTGTCAGCCTCTCTTCAGCCTCTCTCCAGCCTCTCTCCAGCCTCTCTCCAGCCTCTCTTCAGCCTCTCTCTCTATCCTCTCTCTATCACATGCTAGGTGAAAAGGGGGTTTTATCCAGAGCCATCATGGCCTCGGAGCCAAAATGGAGTGGTATGGTCGGGAAAAGTGTGCTTGTTCAAAGAAAATGCAGTTCTATTCTTCTGACAAACTCTTCCGCATAATTTCCCTCATAATTTCACATCAAAACTCCATTTAACTTTTAAATAGTAGACATAAGCCTTAGTGATCAAACTTCCAAATATCTCTAGTCCAGTAAGTCAGAGATTTTCCTCCAAAGAGCCCCGTAATAATGTTAGAGAGTGACACGTTTTTTAACATTATTATATATATATATATATATATATGTATCGGAAAATAATTACTCATCCAATTCAATATTTTGAGGTTTGATAGGCTTATGTCTACTACTTAAGGTTTAAATGGAGTTTCTAGGAGAAAATATACCAATTGTAGGTGAAGGGGTTTGTCAAAATGTTGAGTACTTTATTTTTTTAGCGCATTTGAAAATTCCATTTTGACATCACTATGGGGTGAGGTCATTTAAAACAAATAGTGTGATTGTTAAAGAGTGATTAAAAAGTGAATGGAGTAATTTGCATTGTTGCCCAACGACAGCCCTGAAACTGCAGCCCTGAAAGATCTGGAGAAGATCTGTATAGAGTAGTGGGCCAAAATTATGGTCAAGACTACAGGAAACGTCTAGCCACTGCAAACAAAGCTTTCTGTATCAAATGTTATTGCCTGGTTTTCTGTTGTGTCAAATACTTATTTTATGCAGTAGAATGCAAATTAATTATTTAAAAATCATACAATGTGGTTTTCAGTTTTGCAATTTCCTTACCATTCCAGATTTTTTTGATTTGGTGTTGTACATCCGTAACAAAGTGTTCTGTATGACACTTTAAAGGGAGAGTAAATTTATTTTACGAGATTTTCCCCCAATCTTGTAAATAAAATCCCTAAATTCGTAACACAAAAAAAACAAAAAAAAACACTGTGTTAGTGTGTTAGTGGAACAGCAGTTTAATGGGCACAGCAGTCCATATTTATTCCATATTTTTTAACTGTGTTTATGTTATTGTGCAGCTGTACAGGACAGTACCCTGCATAAATAAGTAATGTTGTTGTTGTCTTGCATCTCTGTATCCCCACCCAGTAGGAGAATCTTGCCAAACACCACTTATATACCGGGTAAGTCAATAAAAACACTATGCAGCAAATATTTCATCTTTTTAGCGAAATCCATATACTCTTCCTCTAGTATTTCCTTGATATCTGCTGATCATTGTTTAAATGCCTGACCATGCCTGTCCTTTTATGGCCACAGTGTACCCATCTTCTGATGGCTACTTCCAGCAGAATAACGCATTACAAAGCTCATATCTTCTAAGATTTATTTACTGAACACGACATGAGTTCATTGTGCTTTAAAAATGCACCCGGGCATGCCTTTGTGATCATAATACTTTAAAGTCGTGCTCACACAGCTCAACAGACTTCATGGGTGTACATACTTTTTTGCACCTTGTTTTGGAAACCCTGACACGCCTCTCTCATACACCTTGTAATAAATGTATTGATAATGCATTACACTGCTTCTTGTGCTAATTGTACAGTGTATCACAAAGGTGAGTACACCCCTCACATTTCTGCAGATATTTATGATCTTTTCATAGGGCAACACTGACAAAATGACACTTTGACACAATGAAAAGTAGTCTGTGTGCAGCTTATATAACAGTGTAAATTTATTCTTCCCTTAAAACAACTCAATATACAGCCGTTAATGTCTAAACCACTGGCAACAAAAAGTAATCTCCCCTAAGAGACTACACCCCTAAATGTCCAAATTGAGCACTGCTTGTCATTAAAGGAGATGGACTGTCCAAGCATGTCTCTAGACCTAAACTAATAGAACATTAGGAGAACAGCTCGCTGCAGCACACCGTAAACACCATCACAACTCAACTCTCATCAGTAATTAAAGAAAATAAGGAAACGAAACAGACAATCCCCGACTTACAAGCCCTCATCATGAGAGACAATGTTGTGTTTTCTGGCATCCCCGAAAGCACTACCGAAAATCCAGGAAAACTCGTCAAGGAGTTCATGATCTTCAAACTAATAATCTCACCTGAAACAACAAACACCATTACCTTTCACCGCGTGCACCGCATAGGAGGAAAAAGCATCAAAACAAATGCCCATGTCCCATAATGGCAAAATTTGAACATTACAAACACAAACCGCTCATACTCAGCAAAGGAAGAGAACTTAAAGGAACAAACTTCGGCATTAACGACCAGTACCCCTGAGAGATACTCAACAGAAGGAAAAAACTACTTAACATGAGAAAACGGCTCATACAAAACGGAAAGAGGGCTGTTCTGTTCGTCGATAAACTCTATGTGAATGGTCATCTCTATAGAGATAAGGAAATCACACCTTGATTGTTCTGAGTCTCACCAGCAATGACGAATGGATGATCATTAGTGAAGATGCACCACAGCTGACCAATCGCTGATACTACCTCTCTTTCTCTTCCAAAAGAAACTCATTCCCCCATCATGCGGCAAATTTTTCCTTGATAGTTTGGAAAACGGACACTACTAAACAGAGCTACATACATGTTCTTGTACCCTCTGTCTAGCTATCTGCCTATCTAACATCTATGTAGCGCTCAATCTAGCTCTCATCCATGGTTGTTCAACTACTTAAGCAATTAAATATAAATCAAGATTAGGATACAAAATAATATACACATAAATACATATTTAAATATATATGTATAATTACGTCTCATTGCACTGCACAAGTCAGCACTACTCCGTATGCATAAAACAGGAAAGCAGTACCTGACTTCCCTGCTTATGCTTGCAATCATTTTTTTTCTTTCTCCCTTTTCCTCTTTATCTGTCCACAAATCATTACGTTTACTTAAACAGAAAGATGAACATTACACACTCTCTGACATCTAATACTCCAACATGCAGCAATTGAAGTTCATTACATGGAACATGCGTGAATTGGGCTCTCAAAAAAAACAAAATATTCCAACATCTCAACCGGTTAAAAGCAGATATATGCCTCCTACAGGAAACCCACCTAACAGAACCCGACCAACATAATCTGAAACATTTTGCTGAATACAATCACATATTTGCAGCCAATTATATCTCTAGGCAAAGAGTTTTAATACAAAAATTAATACAAAAAAAATCTCATTTACACATACTACAATCACAGACCCAGACGGACAATTTATTATCGTGAACATCACTAACAACCACGCCTTTTACTATTACCTTACATTAACATTTATGGACCAAATACTGACAATACAAGTTTCCCCCCTATCCAACACTCCAATTATAATCGGAGGCGATTTTAATACAGTTCTCAACCCATCTTTAGATAGCTCAGCCCATACTCACAACACACGCACTTGTAAGTCCACAGAAACATAAAACGCTACACTAGATTTTGGTCTTGGTGATGGCTGGCGGCTACAACATCCAAAAATTTAAGAATTCACATTCTATTCAGCAGTTCATAAATCATCTTCACACATTGACTCTCTGCTAACTAATAACTCGATTATGTCAAACATCTCACATGCACAAATGCACCCTATCACAATTAGTGACCATTCACCTGTCTCGATGATTTGGAATCCAAACCAACAACTAAACAGACCTTTAGATGGCGCTTTAACACATCACTACTTACCAATAATTAATTTGCCAGCTATATAAAAAGAGAGTGGGCATCCCTTCTAAAAATAAATGGTTCTCCAGACATCTCACCAACATTTTTGTGAGAGACAGGCAAAGCAGTCTTAAAAGGAAAAGTTATATCTTATGCTACATTTATAAATAAGGAAAGAAACAGAACATGAAGTTGTAATTAAAGATTATAAAACTAGAAAACATAAGTAACCCATCGGAAGAAAAACAAAAAGAGCTTAGAAAACTCGGATAAACTGACAAACAATACATTTTTTATTACAAAGTTTAAGACTTGAAAACATTGAATACACAAATAAATCTGCAAAATATCTGGCAAATCTCATTAAGCGTAATAAAGACAGAAACAACTATTCCAATCATAAAAAACTCAGGGAATATAGTACAGACAACTGGAGAAATTAACAACACCTTTAAAGATAAAAAAAAGATATACTCATCAGATCATGAACCAACCCCAGATGAAATCAATAACTTCCTGGATAACGGTAATCTGCCCGAATTAACCGAAAAACAAAAACAAACACTAGAAATACAGCTTGGAAACATGTCATTCAAACACTGTAGTAAATAACCTAATAATCAACCTAAAAAAAGAAAAATAAATCTCCCAACCCTATCAGCAAAAAAAAAAACAATGATTGTTGTAAATAAATAATAAAGAATGAATAGTCCCTCAGAGAGGGACTGGTTGTGGGCCAAAACAAAAAAGGCATCTTGGGGCATCTTCAAGCAGAAGGTGGACGAGCACAAAGTCTCGATGGTTTTCCATGAAAGACTCAGTAAATCATCAGTTTCTGAAATACTCCTAACCCGTCTAGCACCAAAACTATACCGCTTTCAAATTTTCTGGTTCTCATTTTGAACTTCGTCTTGAATAGGCAAACGTGCTTTGGTGGATTGGGTTGCTGTTATTTGAACAGCTATATTTAATCATCTGGCTGGTGAATGTATATGCACAAAAGTTCTGAAAGCTTTTTTGTTTTTTTTTTGTCTCAGAGAAATCATGGGGCTTCTCTTTATGGACATTTAATCATGTTGTTGCAGTCTTTGAACACCAGAGTGCGCAATACTGTCGTGTGTGTGTGTGTGTGTGTGTGTGTGTGTGTGTGTGTGTGTGTGTGTGTGTGTGTGTGTGTGTGTGAGTGTGTGTG
>JAUZST010011295.1:0-11987 GCA_034779995.1 Parotocinclus haroldoi | reverse complement strand
GCAGAGGTGGGATTTGAACCCTGGACCTTCTGGTCCAGAGTCCAGTACCTTAACCGCTAGGCTACCACAGGCCTACTCAAAAAAGTTTACTCAAAATGCTTCAAATGTTACTTAATTACCAATTCTATCCAGATTTTATGACTGCTAAAGCATTTCACAGACACTATGCATTCAAACTAAGAGATTTTTAGCCACACCCATTGCTATCTGGTGCATAAAATGCATCCATGCAATCTCCAAAGACAAACAAACACAGGCTGTAAAGTACTGCTAAACACTGCCATAAAGCAGCAGGGCTGCAGCAAACAAAATCATCTGTCCATTCTTGCCACGCTATCTGCTAAGTCGGACTCTTGAACCAAAAGCAAAAAATAATTAAAACCGTACAATAGCTTCTCCAATTCGGTTTCCAAGCTCCTTAACTTAAAGTATGAATGTCTGATCTCATGGATGCTGCCATGGCCGATTTTAAATTATGTTACAAAATCCGGTGAACAGTCTTCCCGAAGAGTGCAGTGGCAAAGCTGAACCTGGTCCATATTAGAGCATATGTGTCTGAAATAAGGTGTTTAAACAAGCACATATGCATGCAATATTTGGGATGTACTTCAGTAATGAAAATTATGTTATTGCGAGGAAGAAAGTGCTAGTAAAAGTCATCTAAAAAAATAAACATAATTTACTGTCTCTATTCCACATTTCACATGAGTGTCACATGAGTGTCCACATGAGTGTCTGGCCAATAGAAAATGTGCAGTCAAGTATCGTGGTAGCGCTGCCTTGTGAAGTATCGAAGTACAAAGTGACATCACATTCTGACTGAGCACGGATGACTTGTCTCCCAAAATCACTGTGTTTTTTCTTAATTTAGACCAGAGGAACAGGGATGTTAGGGTTGTTGCATGTGTTTAAGTGTACTTTGATAAATAACCCTTTACAAAAAACTACAGAAATCATTATTACAGAGAAAAGACCTGCATAATGTTTGGCAAAACATGTTATGCTCATCTATTTGATGCACTGACAATACCACATATCTGTCCTCATTACTAAGCATGCAGAAACATACTTGAAATAAAGGTGCTCCCACTAAAAAAGTTACTCTTGTTCAAAATTACTGCACCAATCTGGGGGTTTATGGCAGAGTGGCCAGACAAAAGCTTCTCCCAGTAAAAGATACAAAATTCTGTCTGAGCTCCAAGGCTCTTCTCCCCCGATTGCTTAGTTTGTTAGGGCAGCATCCGTAAATTCTGTCCAAAGATCAGGTCAAATGTAATCTCTAAAGTGTGTATGAGTGTACGCGCCTAGAGTTGGTTAGAGTTGGCCTGTCTTGCTGCCAGATAGGTCCTGACTTCCCCATGAATCTCATTTTTTGCGGGGTATAGAAAATAAATGAATGACACAATTGGCAGTCTATTAAACAGACAAACTGTACTATTTATTACAGTAGTAGCTGACTGCCCTGCTGTTATGGGATAGCAGGAGCACGTGGGGTGATTCCAAACAGTATATACTACATTTTCAAAGCTTCTTTATTAAAAGACTATTTAGACTTGTCTTTAATAACAGACTTTCTGCAGCATGTATGTTGAACAAATCAGTTCCACAATCTGCAAATCTAGCATTAGACCATCGCTTTCACTGTCAAAGAGGTCAGAACAGGTCTAAAGTTCATGAGGACCAAATTATGTCCAGGGAGGCTCACCAATATACAGTACTGTGTAAAAGTCTTAGGCCACCGTTTTAGAAATGGTATAATTACCCCTTATATATATACACAGTCGAACGTGATGGTTTTGATCCTAATAACCGGTTGGTCCGATTAAACGAACATGCCCTATTTTACAAGACAGGATGTGCTATAATTTATGTAACATATATAAAATGTTTATTAAACCTTTATTGCGCGATTTACATGTATAGCGAACGTACAAACAAGAACTATTGTTGCTTACGAACTTTATTTATTGAAAAATAAATTTGCAAAAAAGTTTTGCAAACAATCTGCAACACAATGTATAGATACTCAGCATGTGAAGCATAATACTGTAAAAAACAAGTTCTTACTAAATTCCAGTCAACGTTTGAAGAACTTATCCAGTGTGATCAGACGTGCTTTTGCTGTGGAAAAGCCTAACCCTAACCCTAATCCTAACTACTACACAGTAACATAAAAAATAACTAAATAAGGAAGATGCTGTTGGGATGATGCTATATGTAAGTGATCACGATATAAGAGCGAATTTTTTTTTTGTCCCTCATATCAGTATAACTAAAAGTAGCCTCTGAGAACCTTTTTACATAGCAGCAGGGGAAGCACTTACACCGTCTTGTGGCAAGACTCAAGTGTATAATTATACCACACCTGTAATCAGCCGAGCACGCCAAGTTTTGCAGCAATTCAACTTTTCTATCTGGGTGTGTTTTGTTTTTTCTTTATTACTCAAATGAAAGTGCTGTATATCTAATAGTGGCATAAGACCTTTGCACAGTACTGTATATGAAAGAAATAAAATAAAATAAGAGGAAAACAATACTTTATCCAACACTCCAGTTCCTTGAGCTACAGCTAAGGTGAAGAACTATAAAATCCCATTAAAGGCTGAGATAATGTAATGCACATGATGTTTGCTTCATTTCTTCTTCATGTTTTATTTCATTTAGTGTCTCTTTAGAATGATCTTCTCATAAGCAATATATACAATCCATGCACCTTTCTTCCCCATTAACGGCTGTAAGGGCACTACACCATTTCCTCCGAATTGCTTTTATGGTGGAAACATTTATCAAACACATTTCATTACATCTGCATTACAGGCTCCTAGACATATTTTACAGTCCACTATTTTGACAATTTTATAACACTGATGGTGATCACTTTCTTTTAATGCCTTGGTTTCTGTCAAACAGCAGTGCCATCAGTTCATTCCCCAGCTGCAGGATTTCAGTCGACTGCAGCTTATGGGAATAAGTTGCACATCAAGATTACTTTCATGTCTGTCTGAACGTATTTCAAAATTAAAGTCATGAAGATGTTAAAACAGGCTTCTAGTTTGTGACCAAAAAAAAGATATATTTGCATTTGTATATTTGCATATTTACATTTTTTACATTTTAACAGTGCTCGTTCTTGGTCAGGGTCACAGGACCATATGGTATGGGCTGGAACCAGCCCATCACTGATCTAACCAAATGCATATTATTATTATTATTATTATTATTATTATTATTATTATAAATTCATGAAGTTATATTGTGAAAAATTTGTAAGGTAATATGGCCTCTGTATTGGTATACACTCACCGGCCACTTTATTGGGTACACCTGTTCATCTGCTTGTTAAAACTAATATCTAATCAAAAATCATCTAAAACTGGTTTGTTGAATATGGTAATGGGTTCACTGCCTCCACAGTCACCACATCTTAATCCAAGCAGACTATGGTGGAATAGGAACTTTGCTTCCTGAATGTGCAGCTGACAAATCTGCAGTAACTGACTGATAGCATCTTGTTAATATGGAGCAAAACCACCGAGGATCAGTAATAGTACCTTGTTTAATTTCTGTCATGAAGACTGCAAGATAGTTCTCAAGGGGGTTCAACGTGTAACCTGATATCTTTTTGAGTCTTGGTCCTCCCAAGGTTTCTTCCTTATAACGTTTATTGAGTGTTTCCTTTGCAATGCCATTCTAGGCTTACTCAGTTTGGCCTTAGTTAATAGAAGATAATGTAAAATTCTAAAGCTGATTTCAGTCAATGTTCCAACATATAGAGTGCTTATAGAAATGAATCTGACTTTGACTACTATGAATTATATAAAGTCTTATGTCTTGGCTCAAGCAAATAATGACAAGAACATTCTCAATAACAAATAAGTGAGCTTTTTTGAGACCCAAATGGAAAGCATGTCATTTATTATTATTATTATATGATTATGGTAATGTCTGGTCAAAGTCCATTTCGGTCAATGCAGAACGTAATGTGGATGTTAAATGAGACTTTGATATATTTCAGTTGGGTTTGTAATTTGGTTCCACTCCCCATAACAAATCCTTATCATAGGTGTATGCAAATCTGTGTGAACCATCTCAGGTGTATGGATTTTCATTTAATCAACCTGTGTATGATTTTTCTAGATCTTTTCCAAATCCAAATGCAATCAAGCAGCTAGATCCTTGGCTCAGCCATGTATCTTGGATCTCAGGCTAGTCAGATGCAGTGATGAGATTGTGAAGGACTTCTCACACTATTCCAATCACCCGCTGGTTTGATACTAACACAGCCAGATGTGTGTGAATATTCATTACATGCAGCTATTCATCCCACTTTTGCATGTTCCTGAGGCTATCCCAGGATTATCCAACAACACAACTGAACCTAAGAACATAACTATTTAAATATGTAGTATATATGTAATATATACTATATATATGTAATATGTAAAATACATGATTCCTTCAGCAAAAGTAAATGATTTTCCCAGTTTAGTTAATGGATTTTCAGCATGTCTGTATCATTACGCACAGACCCAGCTATATTATATAGCATACCTTTATATATGTATATATAAAGGGCCTTGCTCTGAGACCCAACTGTGGTAGCTTGTCAGAGGTGGGTTTTGAACCCTGGAACTTCTGGTCCTGTTCAGTCCTGTTAACTTTTCATACTCCCAGTTTTGAAAAATGGAGAATATACCACAAGTTACATGTTCAATAGGAAGCTGAATCATTTGGATCTTCAGAAGACCATGGTAAGATCAGAAGTAAGATCTTAGATCGAAAATCATACTTGTTTCAGAGGCTTCTCATAAGAAGGAATATACATAGGATTAATCTGTTTCCAATGCCTATGTTTGTATGCACTTAATTATTAAAAGCATGAATAAAGCATATTAATTTAAGTCAAACTTTAAGTGTTTTATTTTGGGTGTCCATGTTCAAAGTGAAATGTGATTTTTTTTGTTTAAAAAATGAACCATTCGATTTTTCACTCCAGAGGTGTTTGGAATTGTTTTGGTAATTTATTAGAATGTGCTCTGTGTCCTCATGCTATTAGTATGGATGTGATATGGTTACATTTGATTTATTTTCTAATTATGTACTGTAAACTCTGTCCTGTTTCTCCTAGCTAAAGATTCTGATTCTAAGTTTCATTCAATGGAATGACTTTTATATGATTTAAAGTGCCCCCTTTTATGACAAAGTGGATCAAGTATAAAAGGGATTTGCAGAATGCAGTGGCAGTTGCTTACCTTAACCATCTTGAAAACATTAAGCATTAGCAATGAATATTACAAATAACTAGTAATAAAGTTAAAATTGTTTAAGTTGTTAGATTAATAATGAAATATCCCCTCATTTTTGTGAACAGTGTATATGAATACAAGTACATATCTGGAACTGGGGACAATCTATCCCAATCTGCCTGTCATGAATGTTATGTCAGAACTGGGGGGCATCCAGCCTGGCAGCAGAGATGCATTGTATGGACGCTTGCTCTGCTGAACCAAGTAATTTGCTCTCAGTGGGAGAGCCGGTACGAACGCACTGCATGAAATGAGCGAGGCTTTTCAGCAGCAGCTGGACAAATTGATGTTTTCACAGGACCAGCCCTGCTCTGCTCTGGGGAAGCCCCCACCTCCTCCCTTACAAGGCAGAAGGAAGCTAATTCTGGGGTGTCTTTTGCCCGCTGTGGGTGATGAAATTGAGGTCTGTGATGAAGTAAGAGGAGCTCTATATTTGGAAAGCTGGAGCAGATGGTCAAACACGTGTGCTCTGCTAACCCCCTTTTTCTTCTTTTTCACTTAAAATTAAATGAAGTGTTAGGTGACATATTGCGGATGAGAAATTAAGACTTCGTTGTCTCTTCAGCTCATTCTTTGGAGACAAAGCCACAAACTGAAACCACATAATATGTCCAATTTTTTTCTGGTTGGTTTTGGTTTTAAGGTTCAGCCAAATTCTGGACTTTGTTGCAATCATTTCACTGGAACTATTCGCAGGAACTAGCTTGTGTTGGAGCTCTGCACATCTGAGTTGACAGCATACTGCACAAAATCATACCAGCATACAGACCTGTTCAAAAGTAATAAGTCTCTATTAACTTTGTATATCCCATTTTTTAGCATTGGTATAATGACAATATATAGTTATCTCTCAATGTGTTTGTTAAAGCAATAGCAGCATCTTGCAGCTTCATCAGGATGCCAGTTTGACCCAAAGAAGTCAAAGAACATTATAACATGAAAGAATCCTATTTACTTATGGTATACAGCACATGGGACAGTAATGGCACTGGATCAGAAGGTATAGTTCATGCCTTAGCACTTGGCCTTTACTCTCATAGCTTGGGATTCAAAGTTGTAAAGTTTGCCTAATACATAAATAGTTACATTTTCTCTTTTCTCTTCGAGCTGATGCTCCGGTACCAGTTCCAGCACTACACACTTAGATGTTCCTCCACCTCCGCATCACTCTACTGGTTTTTAGCTATAGAAACCAGTCCCACCATACCTGGGCCACAACAGAGTGCGGTAACTCCCTCCATCATTTAGTTATTAGGAGATGATGTGCCTTCAAAGACTTCCTCAGGTTAATATTTTGGTACTTTTTTTATTGTACTTTTATTTTTTTTGTTTTTTTAATTAATTTCAAAATTTTATTTTATTTTATTATTATTTTTATTCTGTAAAGTACTTTGAATTGTTACATTTACATTTCCAGCATTTAGCAGACGCCCTTATCCAGAGTGACTTACAACTCGTACAGTCTTCCAATCTAAGCAATTGTGGGTTAAGGGTCTTGCTCAAGGACCCAACTGTGGCAGCTTGGCTAGGTTACCACAGCCCCATTGCCTCGTGTATGAATAGTGCCATACAAATAAACTTGCCTTGTCCTCCTGCTGAGGACTCATTATCTTAAATCTATTTCACTTTATAATTTAACTTTTATTAGTTACTTAATTTTACTCTTACTACAACATTTTCAGCTATTTCAATTAGCATCTTGGCCACCCAAGGAGGATAGAAATAGATTTGACTTTGACTCTTATAAACTAAAGTTTAAAATATGTCTTTAAAAAGTTCTCAAAAATCTTCATTCTTTTCTTATATAGGCTATGTTGCATTTTACAACTTACAATATACGACGAGACAATTTAAATTTGTATTAGCATTATTTCTGTATGTTATTTTCTGCAGAGGGTAGCACCAAGGAGGAAAAACACCGACACTATTATTATTATTACGGGGTGACAGTGGAAAGCTTAATCAGTTTCATAGAATAGTGTGAGACTATTGTAAAGGTTAAAAAAAAACTTTTTTCTAAGAATGAAGTTAAGAAAAAAAACACATGTAAGAGCATTAAAGTCATTTTTTTTAACTCTGGACAATGTGGATATAAATAGTCAACAGGACTATAAACCAAACATGCTGCAGAGACACAAGCAGAGGTGGGAGTTTAAGACCAGGAAGCTTGTGTAAGCAACTACCTTATTGGTCATGTGCCTGTTATATTGTAAGAAGAACTCTTTGCTTGCCTTCACACAACCTGTATATTCTCTCTAACTTATAACTATTTAAACTGGTCCACATTTACTTGTTGAGTCTCTGGTTGATCCATCATACCATCTTCTTAAGCTTTAGCCCAGTCAAAGTCGTAACAGTACATCATTGTATTTTTTATAACTATTCTGAATTTCCATTCATTACAAAAGGCTTACCATGTGTATAACAGTTTAGACTTTCACTCATTTTCAGCCAGATCTCTGACACATTTACGTACCATTCACACATGGTTTTCTCTTGAAAATATCCTTTATATTTACGTTACTGTGACTATCTTACTGTGTGTGAACAGTCAACAGCAATTTCAGTCAACAACCTGTTTCAAAGAACGTAATGCGGTCATTAAACCATGCATACCTGTCTGTAATGCAGAAACAATTTTAATTCTGCTTTAAAAATTACATAGTTAAAAGCTGTGATTGTGTTCGATCACTTTTTAGCTAGAACAATAGGTTAATATTAATTTTATTGCAACTTAAAGTTAACAATGTAATATTTGCTGGAGTGGCTTAGTTTTAAAGTTCATGAGCCTCTGTTTGCTCCATTACCACCCAAATCAACTGGCAATGTAAACATGGCACCCAAAGAAACATGCTTGACAGTTACACCGCAATCAGTCCGCTTTGTGTTTTGTGGTTTTGCGGCAAGCTCCAGTACTCACAGTGCCTACAGGACCCTTAAGCTGATCAGGTTTTCAGCCAAAGCACCTTGAATAATTAAGAGTCCTGTTGAGTGAGCCTGCTCAGGTTTCACGGCCGATTCGGATTACCTGCATGTACACAAACACGCATGCATGCACAGACACACTTCTTGTTGTGCAGTCTGTTACGGGGACAGGGGTATCATGCACCATTATCAGCATAGCCCATTATCAGCTGCTAATCTGCTCGCTCTGGCAAATCAGCTGCAGCGTCAAGGCAACTTAATCCTCTTAACTGGCACAGCCTTCGTAACACGGCTACGAAAATGAAATTGCGAGGTCGTGTTACACCATGCGTTACACATCTCTGCTGGGAAGATGCTCACTCATGGTGTGAAATTTCACACCTCCACGAAGCCTTTCTGCTCGTCATGTTTGTTTTCCACAGTTGTGAGTGGAGAAAAACAGTTTAGACAGAAGTTCTAGTTCAATATAGTATCAGGATAGATCAATCCAATCTTGATATGTTTTAATATCCTATTATCTTGTATTAATACAGATAAGCACCTCTTAACAATCATCTTAACGTGTAGGATGGACTCCAATACCCACTAAGATTGGATTTAACAATGGTACAACAAACCTTTTTTTAAGCGTGAAATACTCCTTATCACGTTTGTAAAACCTCCAATAAACACTAATGTAAAAAACTTTCCCAGTTAGAGTGAGAAAATATGCCTGATGACAACCAATAAATTAGTTGACAAGTAACTTGATGGCATGGTGGCTCAGTGGGTAGCACTGTAACAAGGTCTCACAGTAAGAAGGGCATAGGTTCGATCCCAGGTGAGTCCATGTACTCTGGATGTTGAGTTGTGTTGAGCTGTGTTCTGCTTGTGTTCTCAGAGTTACCTTAGACACATTTACGTATCATTTCCACACAGTCTCTTTTCCTTTTAAAATACTTTTTATACTTACTTGATAGTAGTGCAAAAAGACTGTGACTATGGACCTCCATTTCAGCAGGTCATTAAAGGGCAGATACTTGTATACATCTAAGTTAATTTGCAGGTAAAAAATATTGACTGTAGACCAGGTGATGCTATAAATACCAACAGCTTTAGCTATAAATAGCATCTTGTTGGCATCTTGTTAATAACTGTGTTATCATCCTCTAGTCTTCTTTAATGTCAGGTTAGAACTACAAGGTACTGTTGGTTGTAACTGCATGAGCAGGTGTACAGGTTTCCCTAATTAATAATGCCACCAGTAAGTGTACACTGTGTTTAAAAACTCTGGTAATCCAATAACTGATGCCGTACTTAGAACAAACAGGCTCATAGTTTATCCAACTTTTTCTGGACACCTGATCCGACCTGGCATGACCTGAAGCTGCTCACGAGTGCTAGTACATGTTTAATGTGACAGCTTGTACTTGTCCTGCTCCATCTATTGCCGCAGCATCCTGATACATATCACTGAATGCCTGACTTGTTAAACATTCAGATCGACACCCTTTGGCTTATCTGAACCAAGCTCTGTAAATGTACACTGACTTTTGATTGTTTAAGAGCAAATATTCTCCAGTAAGCTAATCAGTGAGAGCTATTGTCAGTAATATGGTCACGTTGTTGTATTTTCATGAGAAGATCAAGTTATAGTTGCCTCACAGAATGCTGTGAAAGCTTTACGTCAAACATATAACGCCGAATGAGGGACGGACTCTTGCTAATGTAATTACTTACTGCTGTTTATTTTCCCATTGTTCAAAGAACACCATCAGCACAAAACTTGGCTGGTCATCCATCAATAGATAATTATTGCCACATCAAAGTACAGAAAATCAAATGGGACTGGTGAAGAGATCTAATTTTCAGGCTTTTTGGGTATATTAAGGGCCAAAATGACTAAATTCATCTTTAATGGATTCATACAGCCAGTTAAATTGGTTTTAATTAAAAACCTCTGCTCCGTTCAGCATGACTTGGTGTTCGGTTTGTGCCAGTTTTTAAAACATGACAGCACCACGGGTCACAGTCGATGGACTGAGTTGAGCTGAAAATTCTGCCCAGCCAAAGTTTTTAATTAAATAACTCTACTACAGTGGATGTCACGCTACACCAAGAAAACTATGAGTTAAACCAAGACGAACTAAAATGTAATTACTAGAGTTGCATCAATGTCAACTTTCTTGGCTGATTTCAACTGCTGATTTTTTTTAAACATATGATATATTCTTTCATTCTAAGTATTATAAATTTGGTTTGGTCTATCCTGTTGGGAAAAAGGGTTACTAATCCATCTTTTATGGTGTATAGAGTATATGTCACATAGCTATTTTGTTGACTTTCAGTAGTAATACACTCTAGAAAAAGACTATTTAGTTGACTAAGCAGCACTCAAAGCACAACAGAAATCTAACACTTCCACATCAAGAATACATGTTAGCAGTGGTTTCATAAAATAAAAAGGTGAATGACTAAGCCATGTGTGATGTTCTGAACACACACAAACTAAATTTTAAAGAAATTCAGTAAAAACACTGTTCTGTGTTGCTGTGTTTGAACCACAGTTGTGCACTGTGCAAGTGTAAACATGAGAAGTTATACGTGACTTATCAGCCAATTTATGCTAAAAGCGGCCAATTCCTTTCATTGTTTTAATAAATCAGTCCATCTTCAAGAATTAGGTGTAGGTTTTGCTTGAAGGGAATGAAAACCTGCTGAAAGATCCTGGTCCAAGATGGCATCACATGCTGTGCCATCAATATTTTAAAAAACCTTTCCTTCCAATATGAAGCATGTTTTTTTCAGTGAAGCTTCTGTCAGGATAAAAGTTTTCAAACTTTCTGATTCACTCTCAAATTGGCTGAGTCTTTGACTCTTTACCATGTTCTTTACATGCACTACACAGTTCCCCAACTCTTTGCCTAGCAGATGTTCTTTGCTTTAAGTGCATGTGCAAAAAAACGGGGGAAAATGCTGTCTCATAGTATGAGAGTTTCTGCTACTGCTAGGTGATACAAGATGAAATCATCAGCAGATATCCTTTAATTATTAATCACTGAGTAACACCTAAACAGCCACTACAAAATTCACAGCACATCTCAGCAAGAAGGTCCCAGGCCCAGTCCAAAGTATAGCTCTATGGGTCCTATTCTGCATTTCCTGCATGAAATTGGAACCATCAACCCATCCAAACATACAATATAATGGGGGGTGGGGGGTTGGGGTTGAAAAGACAGGACAGGAAGACGTAAGTGAGGAACTGAGGGAAAAGCAGAAAATGATCATAGATTGGGAGAGAGGGGAAATCAAATAGTCGCTTGCCCAAAAGCACCAGTCCGTGTCCATAGCACAGTGGGGAAAACTTTGAGACAGGCCACGCCCAGCAGTCTTAGGAAAATGAGGTTGGGGTGCAGGTTTCCATAGCAGCGGAATCTTCTGGAGGACGAACCACAGATAAGAAGTGTGCCGAAACCAGATAGTAGACGTTTGTTTTGGCTCGTGTAATCACAATTTTGCATACCACTCTTATAAATCGTGGTCCTCAATTCATCCATATTCGTCTGCAGAACCAATAGCTTCTCTGAGATTGAATCTATTACACGAGTATTAGTCACAGTCTGAGTGCCTACAGCTCTGCCCAAACCATCAATCATGTTGGACAATGGTAAGGGACTTTGAACAGCTGATCCAACTCTTTTAGTCAAGTCAAGTCAAGTCAAGTAGTCTTTATTGTCATTTCAACCATATACAGTACAGTAAACAGTGAAACGAAAC